>JAGFNQ010009808.1:0-142812 GCA_024364735.1 Boesenbergia rotunda | reverse complement strand
GATCCTAACAGTTAATTCTTGATCCTATAAACAAGAGTTGCATAGAGATGTAATTGGTAATTAGTACCTACCGATCATACTAAGTCTTGAGCGATTTGCCAAAGCTAACTCAAGGCGTAGTATGATGTGGATCTTGACTTACGAGAATTATAGTTAGTTGGTGTGGATCTAGTAGTGTGGTTTTACCACATCTATGACTCGATTCTACCAAAGCCCTATAATTCAGTGGGAGCATCATTTAATTAAAGGCCTAGTTAAATGATAAATAAAATATGATACAATGGTGGATATTTATTTTCTGCATTTTATGTTGTAGATTACCATGTCAAACACGAACACTCTCTCTCTACGATCTGTTCTTGAGAAGGACAAGCTCCT
Organism: Boesenbergia rotunda; assembly: GCA_024364735.1. NCBI lineage: Eukaryota > Viridiplantae > Streptophyta > Magnoliopsida > Zingiberales > Zingiberaceae > Boesenbergia > Boesenbergia rotunda. Next base: position 142,434 of record JAGFNQ010009808.1, on the reverse strand, counting down.
AGGAGCTAATTTCCTGGACTGGTACAGGAATCTGAGGATAGTCCTCACGCAGGAACGTAAGCTGTACGTTCTGGAGCAAGCAGTTCCTGATGCACCACCAGCCTCTGCCGCTCGTAGTGTTAGAGATGCTCATCAGAAGCATCTAGATGACGCGTTAGACGTGTCATGCCTAATGTTATGTTGTATGTCTCCTGAGCTTCAGAAGCAACACGAGAAAATGAATGCTTTTGATATGATTGGTCATCTCAAGCAACTATATCAAGGGCAGGCAAGGCATGAGAGGTTTGAAGTGACTCAGGCCCTCTTTTCATGCAAGATGAAAGAGGGAACCCCTGTAGGAACTCACGCACTCCAAATGATTGGGTACGTCGAGAACCTCGAGAGGTTGGGGTTCCCTTTGGGCCAAGAGCTGGCTACCGATCTGATCCTGCAATCGTTGCCGGTGAGTTACCGTCAATTCGTCATGAACTACAACATGAACGAATTAGACAAACCACTGCCCGAGATACTCAACATGTTAAGAACTGCTGAGCCTAATCTCACCACTGCCAAGTCCAGTACCGTCCTAATGGTACAAAAGGGCAAGGGTAAGGGCAAGTGGAAGCCCAAAGGTAAGGGTAAGACCCAAACCAAGGGCAAAGCCAGCTCTTCAACACTCAAACCTAAAGGTGGGGTTGCTAAGGATGCTACCTGCTTCCATTGCGGTAAGACTGGGCATTGGAAGCGGAACTGCAAGGTATACTTGGAAGATCTGAAGAAGAAGAGAAGTGAGACTTCTACTTTAGGTATAAATGTTATAGAAGTCAACCTTTCTATTTCTACATCATGGGTATTAGATACTGGGTGTGCTTCTCACATTTGTACTAATGTGCAGGCGCTGAGAAATAGCAGGGCATTGGCCAAGGGCGAGGTGGACCTACGAGTAGGCAATGGAGCAAGGGTTGCTGCTGTTGCTATAGGGACTTACTTTCTATCTCTACCCTCTAGGCTTGTACTGGAATTGAATAACTATTGTTATGTACCTGTACTAACAAAGAATATCATTTCAGTTTCATGTTTAGATAACAAAGGTTTTTCATTCATAATAAAGGACAAATGTTGTTCTGTTTATTTAAAGGATATGTTCTATTGTAGCGCACATCTGATGAATGACCTCTATATTCTAGACTTAGAGAGCCCTATCTATAACGTGAATACCAAGAGGTTGAGATCAAATGAGTTGAACCCAACCTATCTCTGGCACTGTCGCTTAGGCCACATAAATGAGAGTCGCTTGTCCCAGCTCCATAAGGATGGTTTGCTGGACTCATTTGATTTTGAGTCATATGAGACATGCGAGTCATGCCTTCTAGGCAAGATGACTAAGACTCCCTTTAGTGGACATAGCGAAAGAGCGACAGACTTGTTAGGACTCATACATAGTGATGTATGTGGCCCTTTCAATGTCGCTGCCAGAGATGGTTACAGGTACTTCATCACATTTACTGATGACTTCAGTAGATATGGCTATATGTATTTGATGACACATAAGTCAGAATCCTTTGAAAAGTTCAAAGAATTCAGAAATGAAGTACAGAACCAACTTGGCAAGAGTATTAAGATACTTCGATCAGATCGAGGTGGAGAATACTTGAGCCATGAGTTTCGTGACTACCTAGCTGAGTGTGGGATTCTATCCCAACTCACTCCCCCTGGAACACCACAGTGGAATGGTGTATCCGAAAGGAGGAATCGTACCTTATTAGATATGGTACGATCTATGATGAGTCACGCAGATCTTCCTGTATCCTTTTGGGGATATGCTCTAGACACGGCAGCGTTCACACTTAACTGTGTTCCATCAAAGACTGTCATGAAGACACCATATACGATATGGATAGGGAGGAGTCCCAAGATGTCTTTCATGAGGGTTTGGGGTTGTGAGGCTTACGTACGACGTCAAGTCTCAGACAAACTGGGACTCAAATCTGATAAGTGTTATTTCATAGGGTATCCCAAGGAAACGAAGGGATACTACTTCTACATTCCTAGTCAGCACAAAGTGTTTGTTGCTAAGACTGGAGTATTTCTAGAAAGGGACTTTGTTTCTAGAAAGACTAGTGGGAGTACGTTCAGTCTTGAAGAAGTTCAAGACATGGACAATAGCACTGAAGCCTTGATGGAAGTTGAACAGGAACCACAAACTGTGGTGGTTGATGGGGTTGTTGCACAAGAAGCTGTGGAACAACAACCTGTTCATGTAGACCTACCTCTTCGCAGGTCTGATAGGGTACGTCGTCAGCCTGAGAGATACTCATTTCTCTTGTCTGACCATGATGACGTTATGTTCGTTGAGAACGAGCCTACCTCCTATCAGGAAGCTGTGATGAGCCCAGATTTTGAGAAATGGCTAGAGGCCATGAGATCCGAGATGGATTCCATGTACACCAACCAAGTATGGACTTTGGTTGATCCACCTGAAGGGGTCAAACCCATTGGGTGTAAGTGGGTCTTTAAGAGAAAGACTGACATGGATGGACTTATACATACCTATAAGGGTAGACTAGTAGCTAAAGGTTTCAAGCAAATTCATGGTATTGACTATGATGAAACTTTTTCTCCAGTCGCGATGTTCAAGTCCATTAGGATCTTGCTTGCTATTGTAGCATACCACGATTATGAGATCTGGCATATGGACGTCAAAACTGTGTTTCTGAATGGAAACCTCCTCGAGGAAGTGTACATGACACAACCTGAGGGTTTTGTAGATCCAAAGCATACTGGTAGAGTATGCAAGCTGCATAAGTCCCTTTATGGACTAAAGCAAGCTTCTCGAAGCTGGAATCTTCGATTTGATGATGCAATCAAACAGTTTGGTTTCATCAAGAATGAAGATGAACCTTGTGTCTACAAAAGGGTTAGTGGGAGCACAGTTGTCTTCCTTGTTTTGTATGTAGATGACATACTACTCATTGGGAATGACATTCCTTCACTACAGTCTGTGAAGACTTGGTTGGGGAATTCCTTCTCAATGAAAGACTTAGGTGAAGCAGGCTATATTCTAGGCATAAAGATCTATAGAGATAGATCTAAGAGATTGCTTGGCCTAAGTTAGAGTACATACATTGATACCGTTTTGCAACGGTTTGCCATGCAGAATTCCAAGAAGGGAAATCTGCCAGTGTCACATAGCGTGAGTCTTTCGAAGACTCAAGGTCCCTCTTCTAGAGAGGAGAGAGACCGCATGAGCAAGATCCCTTATGCCTCAGCCATAGGATCTATCATGTACGCCATGTTATGTACTCGTCCTGATGTCTCGTATGCTTTGAGCATGACGAGCAGATACCAGTCAGATCCAGGTGAACATCACTGGATAGCAGTCAAGAATATTCTTAAGTACTTGAGAAGGACTAAAGAATATTTCTTGATATTTGGAGGCGAAGAGGAGCTAACTGTAAAAGGTTACAGTTATGCAAGCTTCCAAACTGACCAGGATGACTACAGATCACAGTCAGGGTTCGTGTTTTGCTTAAATGGTGGCGCTGTCAGCTGGAAGAGTTCAAAGCAGGATACAGTTGCTGATTCTACAACAGAAGCTGAGTACATTGCTGCATCTGAGGCAGCACAGGAGGCAGTTTAGATCCGCAAGTTCATTACTGAGCTTGAAGTGGTTCCTAGCATAGCCGACCCAGTACAGCTCTATTGTGACAACAATGGGGCTATTACGCAGGCTAAGGAACCTCGGTCACACCAGCGGACCAAACACATACTACGGCGTTTCCATCTCATTCGAGAGATCATCGGTCGAGGAGATGTGAAGATATGCAGAGTACCCACAGAGGCTAACATTGCAGATCCCTTGACCAAGGCTTTGGCACAGACCAAGCATGATGGTCACACTAGGTCATTGGGTATTAGATACTATAGTGATTGACACTAGTTCTAGTGGGAGATTGTTAGTGAGAGCCCTAGAGCCAATCATGTGATGGTTGTTGTATGGACTCATTGTATCATATTTCATATATATATATAAAGGCATTTGATTATGGTTATTATACTTACTTGTATTGGTGCCAAATAACTAAGTGTAATAACGTCCTTGGTAGTAGGTTCATATCTATATCAATCGATTGGTTGAATCGATAGTGAGATGATATAGAGAACACTACTCTTAATTATTCCTAGTCAAGTATTAACATTCAGGGACAATGTTAATGCATAGAGACTAGCATGTAGGTCAACACGATGACTTGATCACACAAGTCATGGATATGAGATATCAAGTTGACACATGAGTATGCATTGGAGAATGTATACTGAATGACCCACCATGAGAAAGTATCATGGATCGTTATATGAGTGACATATACTTTCTCATGTGACTATTAGTATGACTATTAGTCCTTAGACCTGAAGTCACCATAGTTCCCTACATAAGGAGTTATGTACTTTGGTTTCGTCAAACGTCACCCGTAACTGGGTGGACTATAAAGGCGATTACTGGGTATGTAACAAATTATGCGGAGGGATGTGAGTGATGTAGATGGGATCTATCCCTCCTATATGATGGGAGAGATATCATAGTCTTGATAGAGTGAGATCACTAAGTGCATGGTCATGCCCAAATAAGGCAATATGAGATATTGAGCTTATTTGATTATAGTGAGTCTACTTGGAGTTCAAGACACATAGATTGATTGGAGGATGACACGGTCTATGCTTCATAGAAGATCAATCTAGATATCGACGATAGAAGGACATTGTCACATATTATGAAAGTCATAATTAGTAGTCACATTGGTGATGTTGGATCTCAACATTCTTGTAACTTGGGTAGCAATGATGTGTTGCTAGATACCGCTCATTGCTTATGTTTCTAAGAGGTTAGAAGCATTGCCAACGTTACAAGAACCTATAGGGTCACACGCAAAGAACAAATAGATGGAGAAGAATTGGAGTCAAGTTTGACTTGACTAAATATGGAAAGTCCATAAAAGGCAAGTTTGACTTGACCCAAATCCAAATCAAGTTTGACTTGACTTGGTTCCACTTCAAGTTAGACTTGACATGGGAGAAGAAATGGAGTCACGTTTGACTTGACTAAATATGGAAAGTCCATAAAAGGCAAGTTTGACTTGACCCAAATCCAAATCAAGTTTGACTTGACTTGGTTCCACTTCAAGTTAGACTTGACATGGGAGATGAAATGGAGTCAAGTTTGACTTGACTAAATATGGAAAGTCCATAAAAGGCAAGTTTGACTTGACCAAAAGGCCACCTCACCTTGACTTGACCAAGTGATGACTTGGCTTGGTATTTGACCAATGATGATGCTCCACATCATCTCCAAAGGTTGTAACCCCCCCATTTGAATTTGAATTCAAATTGAAAGGGGGTTATGGTAGGCCACTTAATGGCCATTAATGGCCATTATGGCCGGCCACTTAATGGCCATTAATAGCCATTATGTGGCCAGCCACAATGAGAGAACAAAACAAGGTTTTGTTCCATTTTTCTCATTATGTGTCTTCTCTTCTTCCTCCTCCAAGTGTTGGAGCTCTTCTTCTTCTTCTCCTCTTGGCCGAACCCTTGAAAGGTGCTAGCACACCTAAAGGGTTTCCTCCATCCACTTTGTTCGCGTGGATACTTCTAGAGGGACGGCACATGACGTCCTAGAGATCCGACATCCAAAAGGAGCGAGCGGGATTAAGCGGGGCACGCACCAAAGGTAAAATGGTTTATCCCTCTTTAGATCTAGGAGTAGATCGAGTTTTGAGCATGAAATGAATACGTGAATTTTTGTTTCGGAATTTTTCTTCACACGAGATCCATGGCTTTGGGTTCTCGGGGTTTCCGCGACGCGAAAAGGCGGTTTTCCCGGTTCGAAAAACCCAACAATGCGTACCTTCTATGTTATGATCATGCAAGTACTAGGAATAGGAATGATGTGTAGATATGCATGCCATGTTTATGTAGGAAGATGAATGTCATGTTTATGTAGGAAAATGAATGCCATGTTTATGTAGGAAGATGAATGCCATGTTTTATGAATGATGATGCATGCCATGCTTACGAAAGAAGATGCATGCCATGTTATGAATGAAAGATGATGCTTATGTCTTTAAGCCATAAATATGCTAAACGGCACGGTCGACGGTCGACGGTACGACGGTCGTGAGGACCGATAAATGGGCCGGTAGACGGGCCGAGCCGTAACAAGTTATGCTATGTTAAAGGTGCCATGAATGTCTTATAAATGATGAAGCATGTAAAGTATTTTACTTTATGAATGGGCTTGTACCGGACCGAAGTATGGGTCCAAGGGATGGGCACCTTAAGAACGCCTCGGTTCTGGACTACCAACTATGCTGTCCACGGTTCTGGCACTACCGGAGCTGTGCAACAGGGACGGGCTCCTTAAGAACTCCTCGGTTCGGGGACTACCGACTATGCTGTCCTTACCCTAGTAGGTCGGGGCTCGCTACCTCGGACTTGCTAGGGATGCGCGCTTATGATGTAAGTATGTGGTACAAGCCGGGGACCCCAATGATATGATGATTATGTTTAAGCATTTAAAAGTATATTTTTAAAAGTTAAGCATCCTTATGTATATGCATTCCACTCATGCATTCATTCATGTTATGCATTATGCTATGCTAATAAGATTTTATGCTTACGCTTCATGTTAAGAAAGATGCATGAAAATAAATGATCTATGTCATGATTATGTTAAGAAGATGTTCATATGCTATGATAGGAAGTATGCTTATGTTTAGGCCATACAGGTTGTTTCACACCTTATGGACATGTTTATACCATGTATTATGCCATGTCAAGAATGTTTAGGATGTTATGTTTATACCATGAATTATGCTATGTAGTATGCCATGTTTACCATGAATTATGCCATGCTAGGAACGTTGATTATGTTTATGCTTATGTCATATAGTATGCCATGTTTAGAATGTTATCATGCTTATGTTCATGTCACGTAGTATGCCATGCTTAGAATGTTACGATGTTTACGTTTATGCCATGTCTCATGCCATGTTAGGAATGTTCACTTATGTTTATGTTCATGCCATGCTATGTATATGATAAGTGATTCAAGATGTTATGTTCTAAGTAGAGCACCAAGCATGTAAATGTTTCAGGTGCTCATTATGAGATGATGAATGGTTTTTGTGAGTAGGAAAGAGTCTTACTAAGCCTGTGTGCTTATAGTCTTATTTCCTTATACCGCAGATCATTCAAGGGGACAATGATGGAAGCAGCAGGAGGGCAAGAACGCATGTGTGTGGTAGTGACTTGGCCCAGGGAATCATATGTTTATCGTTTATGCTAGAACTTTACTTTGGTCACTTATATGCTTGAATAATGACTTATGGAACTCTATGATGTGATGTTAAGTATGACATGATATGACATGATATGATGTTTAAGTATAAAGTCAATATGCCGAGTTTCCATGTCATTATGTTAGGAATGGTAGTAGGGCATGTATGTATAAGTTAAAGTTATTCCGCTGCCTTATGATGTCTACATGCCTTAAGTATGTTAACGTAACGCCGCTTTATGAAAAAAAAAGCGGGCGTTACATTTATAGTGGAAAAAATGATCGAGTGGTGTTGCACCAACCTCGATTAATGAGAAAATTCGAGTTAAATAAAAAAATATTTAAAATTCGTAAATCCGAAAAAAAATTCTCAAACTGGTGGTTGCATGAAGTTTGAGCCACCTGCTCTGATACCACTTGTTGGATCGGAGGAAATCGATAGAGAGGGGGTGAATATCGATCGGAAAATTTTCGGACAATAAAGAGAAATACGCAGCGGATATATTAAACCAAAGTGACTAACATGGTTTGTTTTACTTGGTTCGGAGTCGCGGTTGGCTCCTACTCCAAGGCCCATGGTCGTTCACCGTTTACGATGGACAATTCTATATTCAAAGAACGTTTACAATTTGGAGTACAGATATAGAATTAAAAAAGCAGTTACAACACTTAAGAAAATTAAGCTTTTAATGACGACCGGAGTAGATGGAATTTCGAAGCAGTGGGTCGTCGTCGGCGCTTGAATCGCGAGTGCAGAGCGTGCCGGAGTGTAGCGCTTGAGCGAGAGTGTTGAGAGCAATATTTGCAAGTTATTTTGAAGCCTTGGGGGTGAACCCCCTTTTATAGTCGTCTCCTGGGCGCCTGTGTTGAAGGGGGAGCCTACACGTAGCCTCTCCTGCACGAACTCTAATCCGCAGGCTCGGTCAGCCCTTATCCCCTTCATTGAGGCACCTAAGCTAACTGGGGCGCCTGTGATAACACAGGCTCCTAGCTTGACTTGGTCCAAAGGCTTTCGTGGCCGTTTGCTTCGATGGTCTTGGATTGGCCTTGCACTGGGGCGCCTGTATCCTTACAGGCGCCTAGCACAGTGAGGCATCTCCATCCAATGAGGCGCCTGAGCTGCAAAAACACAGTCCCTTCATTTCCAGCACCCAGGGTTAGTTCCAAAACACAAGAAGCAAATATATATGATATTTTAGACATTATTTACAGCCTATGTTGTGTTGGTTCTGACTTTAGGTTTCCCAAATGGAACCCTAGGTCGAACCGACGCCTAATGTTCCCTCCTATGGGGAACATGCCCTCACCCACTCCTCTCGAGAGAATTTACCTTTTTGCCAACCGGCTCCTCCGGTTGGACTTTTGCCCAGCTTTACTCACCAGTTATTCGTGCTCAGTCCATGACCAGGACTTAGTGCCCAGTTTTACTCACCAGGTCTTCGGTGCCAGTCCTCGACCAGGTCTTAGTGCCTAGCTTGACTCACCAGGTCTTCGATTCCCAGCCCTTGGCCAGGTCTTAGTGCCCAGTCCACGACTAGGACTTATTGCCCAACCTTATGTCAGGACTTAGTTGCCCAGCCCGCGGGCAGGACTTAGGGCTCAATTCGTAGAACCAGGACTTCGTGCCTAGTGTTCCTAGGACTTTTCCTGCACACTTGAGTAACATCGTTAGAGCACCAATAATACTTAACTTTGAGCCAATATCAAAACAAGGTTCGATATGGTGCATTTGGCACCAACACATCTAACAATCTCTCACTTATACTCAAAGACTCTGTTGTTCTCTCACTGCCATACATCTGACCCCCATATCCTCCACATGCCGGTCAAAAGCTCTAGTTGGAAGATCTTTAGTGAAAGGATCCGCCAGGTTGTCCTCCGATGCAATCTTGGCGACAGGTACTTCTCCTCGCTTTAGGATTTCTCGTATCATGTGGTACTTGTGCTCTATGTGTTTACTCGCCTTATGGGCTCGTGGTTCTTTCGAGTTTGCAACTATACCACTGTTATCGCAAAAGATTGTGATAGATCTGGGCAAACCAAGAATCACATCCAAGTCCATGATGAAGTTCCGGAGCCATACAGTTTCCTTGGTTGCCTCGGAGGTCGCCACATACTCGGCATCCAAGGTGGAGTCCGCCACGTATTTTTGCTTGGCACTCCTCCAAATAATGGCTCCACCTCCTAATGTAAGCACAAACCCTAAGGTAGACTTACTCTTATCCCTATCTGTCTGGAAATCCGAATCCGTATAACCCATAGGGACTAATTGGTCTGCCTGGTAAACCAGCATATAATCCCAAGTCCATGTCAGGTATTTTAATATATGCTTTACCGCAGTCCAATGTTCCTGTCTAGGGTTACTCTGATATCTGCTAACCATGCCCACGACAAAGCAGATATCTGGTCTCGTACATAACATAGCATACATGAGGCTTCCTACAGCTGATGCATAAGGAATCGCCTTCATTTCCTCTATCTCCTTTGATGTTTTCGGACACATCTCCTTTGATAGAGGAACTCCATGCTTGAAAGGTTGAAAACCTTTCTTGGAGTTTTCCATGCTAAAACAAGCCAGGACAGTGTCAATGAATGAAGCTTGGGATAAGCACAACATCCTTTTCTGGCGATCCCTTATGACCTTGATCCCAAGGATGTGTCCCGCTTTTCCTAAGTCCTTTATATCAAACTGTTTGGACAACCAATCCCTTACATCTAACAATACTTTGACATTATTGCCAATTAACAAAATGTTGTCTACATAGAGTACAAGAAACACCACTACGTTTCTGTCTCACCTCTTATACACACATGACTCATCCGGGCTTTGAATAAATCCATATGACTGGATTACTTCATCAAAGCGGATGTTCCAAGATCGCGAAGCTTGTTTCAATCCATAAATGGATCGATTAAGCTTGCACACTAGATGCTCTTTGCCCTTTGCAATGAACCCTTTTGGTTGCTTCATGTAGATGGTCTCCTCATGACTTCCATTAAGGGAAGCTGTCTTGACATCCATCTGCCATAACTCATAGTCCATATGAGCGGCAATAGATAAGAGAATCCGGATAGACTTAAGCATGGCTACCCGCGAAAAGGTTTCCTCATAATCGATACCCTCTTTCTAAGTATACCTTTTCGCAACAAGCCTAGCTTTGAAAGTCTCAACCTTCCCGTCTGATCCTCTCTTTCTCTTGTAGATCCACTTGCATCCAATGGCTTTTACACCATTGGGTGGTTCTACCAGCTCCCAGACATGATTAGAATCCATAGATTCTATCTCAGAGTTCATTGCACTTTGCCAAGAATCTGCATCCTTATCTTGGAGGGTCTCGTCATAGGTCCAGTGATCCAGTTCATGTTCACTAGGGACCAAGACCGAAGACTCTCCCAAAAATATGAACCTCTCAGGCTGTCTAACAACCCTCCCACTGCGACGAGGTACCACCTGTGTATCTTCTGTGACACACGGTGCAGTGACTTGTGGTGTATACTCTTGTACAGTTGGTTCTAAGATCGGAACGTCCCCTCTTAACTCTTTAAGCACTAGTCTACTCCTGGGCTTGTGGTTCATCACATAGTCTTCTTCTAAGAATTTGGCATTCGTGCTAATGATTACATTCTGATCCTTAGGACTATAGAACATACCACCTTTCGTTCCTCTAGGATAGCCTACGAACAGACGTACTTCTGTATGAGATTCCAACTTATCAGTATCTCCCTTCAGCACATGCGCTGGACAACCCCAAATCCGAACATGTCCTAGACTAGGCTTGCGCCAAGTCTAGTCCACAGTTCTGTGGGAGTAGATGGAACTGACTTAGATGGAACCAAGTTCAATATGTACGTTGTCGTTTCTAGAGCATATCCCTAGAACGAATCTGGCTACTCGGAGTAGCTCATCATTGACCTAGCCATCTCCATAAGAGTCATATTTCTTCTTTCTGCTACACCGTTCTGTTGGGCATACCAGGTGCAGTCAACTGGGATTGAATCCCAGCTTCTAATAAGTAGGTCCTAAACTCACCCAAGAGCTATTCGCCACCACGATCTGATCACAGTGTCTTGATTCTTTTACCTCGATGTTTCTCGACATCAGCCTTGAATTCTTTGAACTTATCAATGCACTCAGACTTATGGCGCATCAGGTAAATGTATCCATACCTTGAATAATCGTTAATAAAAATGACGAAATATTCAAAGCCACCTCTAGCCTGGATGGACATAGGACCACACAAATTAGAATGAACTAGTTCTAACACATCTTTGGCCCTATACCCCTTAGCCTTGAAAGGCCTCTTGGTCATCTTACCTTCCAAGCAAGACTCACAGGTCGGGATGTCTTCCACCACCAATGAACCCAAGGGCCCATCGGCTATCAACCTCTAAATTCTACTAAGGTTAATATGACCAAGCCTAAGGTGTCATAGATATGTTTGGTTCATTTTAGAAGGTTCCTTTCTCATATTTAGGTTAGATAATGAGCTATTGGCCACTATTTGTATCGTGGGAATTTTTGGTTCTAGAGTATATAGATTGCAAACCAAAGTACCCGAACATATAATCTCTCTATTTCTCATTATAACAATTCTGTTATTAAAAGCAATAGAATATCTATCCTTTATTAATTTAGAAACTGACACTAAGTTCTTTCTAAAAGAAGGTACATATAAGCAATCTCTCAAGATCAACACTTTATTTCTCTTAAACGATAAATAAAAATCTTCCACTACAACTGCTGCCACCGCCGTAGCATTGCCCAAGTAGACGACGATTTTCCTATCAGCTAGCCGTTAGATTTCTTGGAACCCCTGCAGAGTATTGTAGACATGATCACTAGCTCCCGTATCTATGCACCAGGTACTGGTAGATAGCACCGCTAAACATGTTTCAACGACTAAACATGAAGAAATACCTTTGTCTTAATGACGGGGACAGTTCTCCTACGAGTGTCCAGTCTGTTTACACGTGAAGCACTTGCCTTTCGGCTTCTTCACGCCATTCGAGGTCCCTGCGATGCTGCTGCTGCCGCCTTCTTGAACCCACCTTGTTTCTTCTTCTTCCTACCTTTCGACATAGAAGTAGAAAACTTCTGAGTAACCAAGGCTTGCGAGCTCTGACGAAATAGGCCCTGTGCCGCCTGGAGTTTTCCTAGCAGTTCCCCCAACGTATACTCATGCTTGTTCATGTTATAGTTGAGCCGAAACTGCTCAAAACTCCTAGGCAGAGATTAGAGTATAATATCGACCTGGGTTTCCTCGTCGATTTGTGCTCCCAGTACCTCAATCTCATTGAGGTGAGCAATCATTTTTAGAACGTGATCCCTAACGGGTGTCCCTTCAACCATAGTAGTCGTCATCAGGTTCTTCATAGCAACCTGCCTAGTAGCCCGACCCTGGTGCCCAAAGAGCTCCTTGAGGTTTATCATCATTGCATAAGCAGTGGGCATGGCCTGATGCAGATGTTCCAATACATTCGGCATAGATGCCAGAATGTAGCACCGTGTCATCTCATCTGCCTTGACCCACTTCTTAAAACGCTCCCTCTGCTCTTCACTAGAGTTCTCGATAGGCCTTTCAAAACATTCCTCAAAGAGCACATATTTGTACTCCTCCGCAGTAAGGACAATGTCTAGGTTTCTTTTCCAGTCAATGTAATTGGATCCAGTAAGTTTGTTCTCCTTAAGTATGATTGCTATGGGATTAAAGGCCATTTTGAAAATCCTAGGAATCACAACACTCACTACTTTAGAATTCGAAAATAAATGGATTCCTCAAACAATAAATTTTTGAAATCAACCAACACCTCTAAACACCGAGAAATTCGCATGCCATGATGGTGTGGATGTATACGAATCTCTACATTCGTAAGTGGAGGTTTTACAAATTAATCGTACTATCTTGTCAACCTATCTTTTTGACAAATAAGATTAATAGTTGGTTCACTTCGACCCTGCAAATAATAGCAGTGACTCTGATGGGGAGGATACTATTATTCGCATCTAAGTGTTTACCATTACACGACACTAAGAAAATTATTTCTAATTATGTGCCTTCCGATGGAGAAGTACACACGCTCTTTAATAATTTTCTATAGTCTTTTCCGACCCATTGATCCGCAGAACAAGCCCATCCGATGGGGAGGAAGGCACTCAGAGCCGACGCGCAAACTTGTTCGCAACACTTATCAGATTGTAATGGAGGCCACGGGACCCTTAGGGTCCCTCACCCCCTTAGTTATTGATTTCGAGGAATATTAACAAGCACACACACGACAAGCACATAACCAACATAATGAAAAAGAAAAATCCTAGATTTTTCAACTTTTCATGGCCTTGGTCTCCAATGCACCTCCAGTCGTGTCATCACCTCGTTCGCTCCTGCCTTCCACCATACGCAAGCCACCTTCAGGGATCTCCGAGCCGATATGACTAACTAATTATTTACATCATCAATCCTATACTCCACAAAGAAGTGTACATGAAATCTAGATCGAAAGTAAACAAAAAGCTTGGCTAAATACGTGTCGTATTTAATTACAAAAATGAAAGACTACCTAGCCTCGTCATCCCCGAGAATTTAATTAATTACAAAACATTGCACAACCAATCACACATATCAAATATTTGGCCATGATAAGTTGGAATCTAGTGCCTGCAATACAAAGTTAGCCTACGCACATCCACATATCATCCAGCAAAATAAAATGTATGAAGAATTCAAAAATTAACCAATCCTAAACACACAAAACCGGAATCCTCAGTTCTGATACAAATTGATGGATATGGCTTGGAGGGTTTCCCTAGCGAATACATGGTCATCCTTGAGAGATCTCTCCAAGTCTACGGATTAAAAATTAATCCGAAGGGAGACCCGTCTCACAACGACCATCTCGTCATCGTTTTATTTGATACGAATTACAACTTGGACAATCACAAAGATCGAGCCTTGTAATTTTCCTAACCAAACGACCGTGGAAAAGACGACAAGTGGATCGCCAGTTTTTGTATTTATAATCGGGGTCCAATTAATTAATTATTGAACATTAATTAACAATTAATCAAACACAATAATCAATTAATTTTTCACATGAAATGACGAGACAAAATAAGGAGCCAAGGAAGAGAGTTATACCTTCCTTTACCTCCTAGCCTTCTACCTTATGTCCCTCCCCTCCCGAACGTCGTGTGGGCCACTAGCTACCTAGAACCGGGATCACCATGGCTCTCCAAAGAATCACCTCTTCACGCCAAAGCCAAACCCTAACCCTAGGGTTTGGAAATCGCAAGCCTTCTGCCCTATTCCATGAGCTGTCGGCCACCGAGAGCCCCAAGCTCACGCCGGCCACAAGGCAATCCAAGGTAGGAAGGTAATGAAGAGGATGAAGGAGAGAATCAAGCTTCTCTCCAACCCAAACCTAGCCGAAAACCTCCATCACTCCAAACTTGCGGCACCACCGCAAGTCCACCTTGCATCGCCTCCCACTGACTGCCGATCGCCCCTCTCTCGCCGCCAAGCACCACAAAAGGAAGAGGATGTCCCTTCCTTGTCTATGCTAGCTTCAGCCAAGAGATGGTGGAGGAAGAAGAAGGAAAAGTGAAGGAGAAGGTCTCCTTCTCTTGCGCCGGCCACAAGCCCTAGGAAAGAGAAAAGGAGAGAGGAGAGGAGAGAGGCCTTGGGTTGATTAATTGGATTATTAAACGTTGGTTTATGATCCCATGGGGTTTATATAGGGCTAAGGTAGGGACCAAGAGGAGGAGTTGGATTTTGGCCCACTAATGGATCTAAAACCAATCCATTAATGAAGATCCATTCCACTAAAGGATCTCCATTGAACTTCCTCACCAACCCCCATATTTTCATATGGGATCCACCTATTATGAGTCATCCATCCTCCCGTGTTTAAGATATCGAATGCTCGTCGATTAATTTAAATTATTGATAATTTTAATTAATCAACTTCTGGCTCCTTGACTAGTACCACTCAACCTTATCATCATGTTGGATCAAATCAACCTACAGGGTTTAACATGATGAACCTTTTGAGCACATCAAGGGGGCATCATCATCCTGACTCACCAGGACACGGATTCCATCAATAAGCAATGACACACCATATAATTAATATTATTTCCCAACTTACTGAGCCTATCGATTTAACAGAATAAATCTCACCCAATTGTAAATCAAAGAAATAAATATTAATAATACGTGCCCGTTATTATATCGGGATATAGGGATTGTACTCCATAATAAATCCGAGATCCAATCCAATTATTAAGTTAGTACAACTTGGATGATCTCTAGTTTTGGTCCTGTTCAATGCACACAAAACACACTTATGTAATTCTATGGTCAAGATAAACCACACCTAATTACACTACAACCATCCCGATGGTTTGTCCAAATCCATCTCGGTTGTGAGCCTCTTACTTATACTATGCAAGGGACTGATAACACGATCTTCCGTGTGTCACCACACACCATGTTATATACAGTGCACAGTATTAGACTTTTATGCATATACTAATGTAAACACGCATCTAGTGTTGTTGTGATTCTCTTTTAAAAAATATAGATGATCTTATAAAAGAGGAAGTCTTTTAGAATACACATCTTATTGAATCAGAGTAAATAGATAGAGGGGGGGGGTGAATATCGATCGGAAAATTTTCGGACAATAAAGAGAAATACGCAACGGAAATAGTAAAGCAATGTCGCCAACACGATTTGTTTTACTTGGTTCGGAGTCGCGTTCGGCTCCTACTCCAAGCCCATGGTCCATGACCGTTTACGATGGGCAATTCTATATTCGAAGAACGTTTACAATTTGGAGTACAGATATAAAATTAAAAAAAGCAGTTACAACACTTAAGAAAATTAAGCATTTACCGACGATCGGAGTAGATGGAATTTCGGAGCAGTGGGTCATCGTCGACGCTTGAATCACGAGTCCAGAGCATGCCAGAGTGTAGCGCTTGAGCGAGAGTGTTGAGAGCGAGATTTGCAAGTTATTTTGAAGCCTTGGGGGTGAACCCCCTTTTATAGTCGTCTCTTGGGCGCCTGTGTTGATGGGGGCGCCTACACGTGGCCTCTTGATAGGTATCCTTTTGTTGATTATTTTAGTTGTTAAAATCCAATTTTGACCCATATTTTACTTGCTTAATCTTGCATTTATTCTAGGTTCTAGAAATTACTGCTATTTTAGACTTAATTGTAAATCTTGGATACATTTGAATTATTTTGCCACTAAATTTTTAATCTATTTTTGTAGGCATGGAAGGATCATGGACCTAGGTTATGCTGGGTCAAATTTGAGCCGGAAGTGGACCCGGATCGAGTGACCAAGCTTCAGACAAATCTGGGCCATCCGATTCAAAAACGGCTAGATCTGAGCCATCCGGGAACTTCTGAGGCAATCCGAGCTAGGGTTAAGGCTGATCAAACACTGAGGTTATGATCTGAGATTTTCATCCGAATCAGAGATCATTTAACCGTTGGATCAAGCTCAGAGGGCTCTAGAATGTCCATTCAAAGATCAGGTTGATCTGGGCCATCCATTGCAGATCTGGAAGATCCGAGCCACCCCGAGGCAGATCCTGACCCTTGATCAACATCATCAAGTTTTGGTTCAGATCGGAGAAGATCCGACCGTTGGATTCATCCAAAACAATCTCAGCCATTGGTTTCAAAGTATTTTAATAAAAAATTCCCTCAGATCTCACTGTCGCATCTTCGCCGCAGCTCGTCGTCTTCATTCTTCCTTCGCTTTCTTCTTCATGCTTTTCTTCAACTGAGGGCGTGACCGCATGGATTCCAGACTTGGTTAGAGTTCTAGATCGTTGGAAGGTTGTCTCCTTGAGAAATTCAGTTCAAATTCAGCATTAAACAGAGCAACATGAGGGTTTCACTAGCTCTGCAAATCACTTGATCGAATTAATCTGGTTAGCCGCTTTTCGTCCATCTGAGCAGCTCAGAGGGGTTCTCTGGAGTGCTCAGATGATCCACAAGTCATCATCGCAATCCCACAAGGCTAGATTGAAGAGATCGTTGGGTTTTTAACCTGCAGCAGAGCTTGACTTTGAATCGATTGGGGAGACGGATCTTTCAGAAATCTGTGGAGCTTAGGGGTTCGAGGCTCTCCCTTGTGTGACGGCAAGGAGTTCTCGAGCTAAGGAAGGGATCTAGGCTTAGTTTACTTTAAGAATTTTCAAGTTGTTAGATGTAATTTCTATTTATGCAGTTCATTTTCAGTTCTGTTTCTGAATTTTTGTATCAGCTGCCATAGTTTCATTTCCGAATTGTTTCTACTTAAATTAGTGTTTCAATTCTTCAAGTTAAGTAGCTCGATAGCTTGTTTAGTTAACTGCTCACTTAATTTCAGCGTACCTGCAATTTAATTCTTGCGTATCATTTTCCTGTTTTTGCGTATCAACTTCCATTTCTGCAATTTCACTTTAGTTTCTGGGTTTTTCAGTTTATTTCTATATCAGATCATGCCTAGTCTTAGTTCCTGAAGTTAGAGACCACATTTAGTGTGTGAACTTAGTTGATCCAAGTTTGTTTCATATTTAGTTTCATTTCTGAGTTTTTTTGTTCAGCTTGAGTTAATTCTGCGTATCAACTTTACATGCTTGCGTATCAGTTTCAGCTTCATTGCTACAAATGATTTAGTTTACATGAGCTGAAGCTTGTTTCAAGTAGACATAAGTTTTCCTAGTTCTTTTCTGAATATTCGATCCGTTCACTCAGACTCAGCTCGATTTGTTTGACCTTCATTTGATTTGTTGCTGCAATTAAGTGTTCACTTCTGCATTAGAATTGTCTCTGAAATTTAGTATTCTGTCTTGCCTATTAGATTAGCATTTCTGAAAGTTTGCATCACGAAAACATTGATTTGTTGAATTTTCCCTGATTGTCAGATTTGTAGACTTGACAGTTTGCTTTGCATTCGGCTGAATCTGAATGTCTTCATCCATTTCTGCCTTTGGTTGTTTTTGAACATGGCAGCTAGCTGAAATTCTATGCATGTCATTTGAGCTTGATTCCGGAAGTTTCTCATTCATCATTGTATTCAGCTTGTTTCTGAAATGATCAGATCCTTTCTTTATAGCAATTTCAGCTCTTAAAAAGTAGTGCCTTTACATTCGGTTGCTCTGAATTTTAGTATCCCTTCCATGCGTATCAAGTTGTTTTAATTGCTGCAATTGTTTGAATTCATAAGTTGAATTACTTAGCTTAAGTTCCATAGTTTATTTTTCTCTCCTTTTGCATTGTGATTTCATTTCTGATTGCAACCCAAACCCAAATTTTATTTAAATCCCAAAAATATTCGACGACACATAAACTCGAGCTTGAATCAAACAGCCTCAACTAGCCCTAGGAAAAATACAGCCTGTGGCCCCTTTACTACGTTTCCATCTTTGCAAGCAAAAGGGTTTCTAGCTTACACATATCTAAATTTTGAGACCCACATTCGTGACACCTAGTTCGGGTCCATCAAATTTTTGGCGCCGTTGCCGGGGAACTACTAGTTGAGTTGTTTGATTTTTGCTTGTGTACTCAGTTTTTTTTCTTGATCCATTTTGTGCTTATCTCAATATCTTGTGATTGATTTTACTTGTTTCATTTTTCTATATACTTTACTGCGATTTGTTTTTGATTTTATGACCAGGTCTACAGGTGGTGATCTTGAAGAATTTGACTCTGAAATTGAGAGAACTTTCAGAGCAAGGAGGAACCAAGGCACACTTTCAGGGACCATTGCTATTCCTTCTTTTCAGTCAATTCCCACTCATTCAGGCAGTATGATGGCAGACCACCAGAAGACTATGAAAGAACTCGCAGCCCCAGATGACACCTTCCAGTACTCCAGTATTGCTTATCCAAAGCTGGCTGGTGATTTTGAGCTCAGATCCGGACTTATCCACTTGCTACCCAAATTTCAAGGATTATCTGGAGAAGATCCAAACAGACACCTGCATGAATTTCACGTAGTCTGCTCCACCATGAAGCCTTAGGGGATTTCAGAGGAAGACATCAAGCTGAGAGTTTTTCCCTTTTCTCTGACTGGAGCAGCAAAAGATTGGATCTACTACTTACCTACGGGGCACGTGTCTAGTTGGATTTCCATGAAGAAGGCGTTTCTAGAGAAATATTTTCCAGCCTCCAGAACTGTAATTATCAGAAAAAACATTTGTGGCATTCAGCAAGTAGTGGGGGAGACACTTTATGACTACTGGGAGAGATTCAACAAACTTTGCTCCAGCTGCCCACAGCACCAGATTAGTGAGCAGTTACTCATCCAGTATTTTTATGAGGGCTTATTGCAGATGGACAGAATTATGATAGATGCTGCAGCTGGAAGAGCCCTAGTTAACAAAACACCAGAACAAGCTAGGGAGCTTATTTCTAACATGGCTGAGAATTCACAACAGTTCGGAAGTAGAGCTTTGTCTACTAGAGGAGTTAATGAAGTCCAGGTGGCTTCTAATGAACAAAGGGAATTCAGGAATGCATTGGTAGAGCTCACATCAGTGATGAAGCAAATGAGTCTTAATAATTCAAGCCAAAATTCTAACTCCTCAGTACCTCCACAGACAAGCCAAGTGATGAGGGTATGCAGTATTTGCTCTAGTCAAGAGCACAACTCAGTTTCATGTCCCACCCTCCAACAAGATGAGACAGTAGTGGCATTGGTTAGGGGGCAATTTCAATCTCGAAATAACCCCTATTCTTCTACCTATAACCCTGGTTGGAGGGATCATCCAAATCTGAAATATGGGAATTCTTTTTACCAACAAAACCCCTCACAACAGCAATTCCAGCAATCACCACAGCAGCTCCAGCAAACACATCAAAATCAGCAAGTTTCTCAGCCTTCGAACAAGAATTTCCAGCCTACATTTCAGCCAAATATCCAGCAAACTCAGCAGCAGTTTCAGCCCCAATTTCAGCAATTCCAACCTCAATTCCAGCCAATGCAGCAAGGGCAGCAAGGTTTCCAAGCATTTCAAACTTTTCAACCTCAAAACCAGCAAGTTTTCCAACCCTCACAGCCTTACAATGCAAGTTTCCAGCCTTCGAACCAGAATTTCCAGCCTCTTTAATTTCAGTCCTCACCACAGCAAGTTCCATTTCAAACCCAGAATTTTCAGAGCTATAACTCACAGCAAGTTCAACCTTCATTTCAGGCCAATTATCAGCCCTATCAACAACAATTTCAGCCTTCTTATCAGCCCCAATTCCAACCACAACAGGGTCAACAATTTCAGCCGATTCCTTCATCATTTCAAGGTCCATCAAGGCCCTATGATAACCAAGGGGGCTATAGGAGTTCTAGTGGAGGAAATGCACAGCAACAAAGAATGGAGGAGATGCTTCAACAAATTTTACAATATCAACAAAGGAATGATCCCGCCATACAAAACACCGAAAGGTAAATGGGACAATTGGCTAGTGTGATAAATCAAGGTCAAGCTTAAGGATCAAGCCAATTACCTTCTCAAACTATTCCCAATCGAAAGGGAAATCTTAGCGCTATTACTTTGAGGAGTGGGAAGGTTGCATCAACTCAAAATGGTCCAAGAGCTGAATTTTTTGAAAACAGGATAGCATCTTCCTTCCCAGCCCAAAATAGCCCCGAAATTGTTTCAAACTCAGTTGGTTCCACCCCTAGTCCATGCCCAACTCCTTCATCAAGCAATCCTGTAATGTTGGTGGAAAACGAAGCACAAATCAGCCCCGAAACAAACATCACAGCAGCTACTTCGAGTGGGGCAGCAGTCCAAATTTCAGCCCCTAAACTCTCGGTTCAAGATGATGATTTGAGAGTTCCTTTGCCATTCCCTCAGCGTAAAACACAGGCTAAGAAGCAAGTGAATGAGGAGAAAGCCAAAGAGTACAATGAGTTGGTAAAACTTTTCAGTAAAGTACAGATTAATGTACCTTTGTTGACCATGATTAAATAGATTCCTAAGAATGCCAAGTTTTTGAAAGATCTCTGTGTTCACAAAAGAAGCTTAAGGAAAATGAGTTGGTCAGCTTGGGGAAAAATGTTTCAGCACTTATTCATGTCATTCCTCAGAAGTGTGAAGACCCTGGAGTATTTACTGTATCTTGTGAGATAGGGAGCACCACGTTCCATGATGTCATGCTAGATTTAGGAGCTTCCATAAATGTGATGCCCAGGTCAGTCTTCCAAATACTTGGCATAGGCCCTTTACAACCTACTGGTGTGGTGATACAGTTAGCAGACCGGAGCCAGATCCACCTAGCCGGTATAATTGAAGATGTTTTGGTAAAGGTAAAGGAGCTAATATTTCCTGCAGATTTTTATATCTTGGATATGGAGGGAGATTATCTTACACACCGTTCTCCACTTATTTTAGGAAGACCATTTTTGAAGACTGCTAGAATGAAAATAGATGTTTATGCTGGTACGCTTTCCATGGAGATTGGAGACACGGTAGTTCAGTTTAGTATTTTTGATGCCATAATGCACCCGAGAGAGGACCACTCCATTATGAGCATGGGTATTCTTGAGGAGTTGGAGGATACAGAGTTAGAGGCTGAGGGATTTCTACATGATCTTTCTGGAGGAGTTATTTATTCAGAGGAGGCTGAGGGAGTATTTACTGCCGAGACTGAGGATATTTCAGAAGATATTTCAGACGCATTTCCAGCTGGTGAGGAGATTCTATGTGTAGGGGATTGCATAGAGCCCCAAGGATCACCTATTATTTTTGAGATTTCAGAGGACTCAGAGCACAGGTATGGTAGTGTAGGGGATTGCACAGAGCCCCAAGGATCACTCATACCCACTGAGCAGGAACAGATTGAGCTTAAGCCACTTCCAGGCCATCTGAAGTATGTGTACCTAGGAGAGGAGCAGACTTTTCCCGTTATTATTGCACAGCATTTGGACTCAGAGCAGGAGGAGAAATTATTGCAAATCCTGAGGTACTACAAGAAGGCAATTGGGTGGACTTTATCATACATATCAGGTATGTGCCCAGCTCTCTGTATGTACAGGATATTCTTGGAAGAAAATGTAAAACCAGTGAGGCAGCTACAAAGGAGACTCAACCCACCAATTTTGGACGTTGTAAAAAAAGAGGTGACTCAACTTCTATAGGCAGGTATCATTTACCCCATTTCTGACAGTCAATGGGTTAGTCTCATTCACGTGGTGCCCAAGAAATCTGGTGTAACAGTGGTGGTAGATGAAAGCAATGAATTAGTGACCACTAGAGTTAAGAATTCTTGGAGAGTCTGCATTGATTACAGGAAGCTCAACAAGGTCACAAGGAAAGATCACTTCTCTTTACCCTTCATTGATCAGATGCTTGAAAGACTAGCAGGGAAGTCCCATTATTGTTTTCTAGATGGTTATTCAGGCTACTTTCAGATTTGTATAGATCCAGAGGACCAGGAGAAGACTACCTGTTGGTGCAGGAAGCACCATATCGAACCTTGTTTTGATATTGGCAAAGGATTCAAAGTTAAGTTTATTGGTAATCTAACAATGTTACTCAAGTGTGCAGGAAAAGTCCTAGCGAAGGGCTGCTAGGCACCTGGCGAAGGGCTGCCAGGAAACAAAGTCCTAGCGAAGGGCTGCTAGGCACCTGCCAGGAAACAAAGTCCTAGCGAAGGGCTGCTAGGCACCTGGCGAAGGGCTGCCAAGAAACAAAGCCCTAGCGTAGGACTGCTAGGCACCAGGCGAAGGGCAGCTTGGTACTCAAGACTTGGCGAAGGACCGCTAGGCAAAAGTCCAACCAGAGGAGCGGTTGGCATCAAGTACATTCTCCCGAGAGGAGTAGGTGAGGACGCGTTCCCCGTCGAGGGAACAGTAGGCGTCGGTTCGACCTAGGGTTCCATTTTCGAAACCCAAAGTCAGAACCAAGACAGCCAAGGCTATATAAAATAATACTGCTTTTTGGACTAACCCTGAATGCAGGATCGAAGGACTGAGTATCTACAGCTCAGAGAGCCTCAAAGGAGTGAGGCAGAAGCTGAGCAGGGCGCCCCGGATGTTCTGGGCGCCCCCAAGGTCAACCCAAGTCAGCAGGAGTGAAAACACGCCTCGACAGTTATATGTCGGGGCGCCCCGGATGCTCCGGGCGCCCCGCTTGTCGCGGGCGCCCCGCCTGTCGCGGGCGCCCCGCCTGTCGCGGGCGCCTCCAGTGCCAGCTGCCGAAGCACACCCTCGCGAAGCCAAAAGGATGAAGGCTTGACCCGATCAATGCGGGCGCCCCGAGCGCTCCGGGCGCCCCTGTCAAACCTGATCCCGATTTTGAAGGGATCAGATGTTGACCGCGCTGGAGACGGATCGACCGCCACGTGGGGGCGCCCTCGACGTCCCGGGCGCCCCCGACGTCCCGGGCGCCCCCGACGTCCTGGGCGCCCCCAGGCCCTATATAAAGGGCCCTCGACCCCAGGCTTCAAGCAACACTTTCAATCAACGCTTCTACGCTCTTCTGCTCTCGCGCCTCGCTCCAGAAACCTCCCAATTCGAGCTGACGACGTCCCGCTGCTCCGAAAAAGACAACCTACATCGGACGTCGGTAAAAGAAGAGTTTTTCTTTTTAATTGTTAAGTTTACTGTGCTATATTTGTAAATCAATCTTTGTAAACTATTATTGCGCCTCATATAGAATTGCCCAAAGTAAACGGTCAACGACCGTGGGCCTTGGAGTAGGAGTCGACCTAGGCTCCGAACCAAGTAAAAATTACTGTGTTCGCGTGTTTGTTTTTATCTTCCACTGTGCAATTTTTCTTTCCCTAAATCCGAACGATTTCCGATATTCACCCCCCCCCTCTATCTGTTCTCTCGATCCAACACTACCTTCACTTGCCCCTTTGGCACTTTTGCCTACAGACGGATGCCCTTCGGACTCTGCAACACACCCGGTACATTTCAGAGATGTATGGTAAGTATATTTGGTGAGTTGCTAGAGGACTGTATGGAGGTATTTATGGATGATTTTTCAATTTATGGCATGTCTTTTGATTCATGCTTAGGAAATTTATCTAGGGTTTTACACCGTTGCAGTAAGACTAACCTTGTGCTTAATTTTGAAAAATGTCATTTCATGGTGGAGCAGGGAATTGTACTTGGACACATAGTCTCTCGGAAAGGTATAGAGGTAGATCCTGCGAAAATCAGTGTTATTTCTTCTTTATCTTACCCCGTATGCGTACGGGACGTTCGTGCTTTCCTTGGACATGCAAGTTTCTACCGCAGGTTTATTAGAGACTTCAGCTTGATTGCTCGACCCTTGACACGACTTTTGCAGAAAGATGTTGAGTTTCATTTTGATGATAAGTGCAAAGAAGTTTTTCACAGACTCAAGGAGGTTCTAACCTCAACTCCTATTATTAAATCACCTGATTGGACTTTGCCATTTGAATTAATGTGTGATACCTCTAATTTTGCAGTGGGAGTTATTCTAGCACAGAGGGTTGATGGAGCACCTCATGTCATCTGCTACGCCTCTAAAACCCTAGATGCTGCCCAAGCAAACTACACTACTACTGAAAAGGAGCTTCTTGCCATTGTATTTGATTTGGATCGTTTCAGATCTTATTTATTGTGCTCACATGTTATTATTTTTTCTGAACATGCAGCTCTAAAATACCTATTGAAAAAGCTTGATGCTAAACCTAGACTGATTAGATGGATGCTCCTGCTCCAAGAATTTGACCTGGAGATCAGAGACAGAAGTGGAAAAGAGAACCTAGTTGCAGATCATTTGAGCAGACTTGAAGGAGATGGATCACCTACCACCATTGACGATGATTTTAGAGATGAGTACCTTCTTGCAATACATGGTGAGACACCTTGGTATGCTGACATAGTTAATTTTTTGGTAGCACGTGTTTTTCCCTCACATTTTTCTAAAGCTCAAAAGGATAAACTTAAAAGTGATGCAAAATTCTATGTGTGGGATGATCCTTATTTATGGAAGTTTTGTAATGATCAAATAATTAGGAGATGCGTACTAGATCATGAGTTTTCTTCTGTCCTTACATTTTGCCATTCATCAGCTTGTGGGAGGCATTTTGGACCCCAAAGAACTGCTAGGAAAGTGTTAGAGTGTGGATTGTATTGGCCCACCCTATTTCATGATTTATATGTCTTTTATAAAAATTGTGATAGATGTCAGCGAATTGGGAACATAGGAGCGAGACATGAGATGCCCCAACACACTATGCTTTACTGTGAGATTTTTGATGTTTGGGAAATAGATTTTATGGGACCCTTTCCTGCATCTTATGGTTATTTGTACATTTTACTTGCTGTGGATTATGTTTCAAAATGGGTGGAGGTCATTCCCTCCAAGACTGATGATTCTTCTGTTGTTTGTAGTTTTGTTAGGTCACACATTTTTTGCAGGTTTGGAATTCCAAGAGCCATAGTTAGCGACCAAGGATCTTATTTTTGCAACAAACACATGAGGCACTGCTGAGTAAATATGGGGTTGTACATAAAGTTTCTACATCCTACCATCCCCAGACAAATGGACAGGCTAAAATCTCTAACAGAGAAATTAAATCCATTTTGGAGAAGACTATTGGACCCACTAGAAAGGATTGGAGCAAGAGGTTAGATGACGCACTTTGGGCCTACAGAATAGCATTTAAGACACCAATTGGCATATCCCCCTACCGCTTGGTATATGGCAAGGCTTGTCATCTCCCCGTGGAAATAGAGCACAAAGCATATTGGGCAGTAAAAGCTTGTAACTTTGATCCTACCAAGGTGGGAGAAGAGAGGAAACTTCAACTCCAAGAACTTGAAGAAATTCGGCTAGAAGCATTTGAAAATTCAAGGATCTACAAGGAAAAGACCAAAAACTTCCATGACAAGCACATTTTGAAGAAAGACTTCCAAATTGGTGACAAGATATTATTGTACAAATCAAGACTCAAATTGATAAAAGGTAAATTAAGGTCAAGGTGGGATGGTCCATTTATTGTAACTAATATTTTTCCCTATGGTGTTGTGGAAATTCAAGATGTATCTAATGGTTTTATTTGGAAAGTCAATGGCCACCGGCTCAAAAGATACTTTGAAGAATTAAAGGAGCTAGAAGTGGATGGTTTGGACATGAACGAAGTTATCTACCCAACTTAAGGGGAGTTCACTTTTCATACACCTACAATTCATTGTATATATCATTTTCATGTTTCTAGGAGTAAATTTTTCTCTTTTTGAAGTGAGTAGTTGATAATAAATTCTTAGGCAACATAGAATGAATAAATAGACATTGTAAATACCATGTTATCTCTTTTTCTTAGTGAATACGAATAAATGTATCCCTTTAGGTTATCTTCATGTCATTTTAGAGTCTCTTGAAAATAAATTAAATTTGGTTGTTAAAACTTAAGGTTTGAGCTAATGGATGAATTCTTGGATGCTTGAGTACTACTTGGCTTTAGATTCTTAATTGATGACTTGAGATGAATTATTTGCACCTAGTGAGAATTAGCCTTATTTTTGTGACACACATATGTGATTGTACTCTAGAACTTGCTTAGGTTCTTTCAAAACCATATTTCAATGATTGGATCACATCTATAGAGGCTAATCAATTTGTTTACCTTTCCATATCAATTTTTGGCAATAATCATGTTTATCCTATATTTCTTTCCTTATTTCCTACTCTTAACCACACTTTTCTATGGACTTGTTTGTTTGGAATGTTTCTTAATGTCACTTTGCCGAGACGGACAAAAGATCAAGTGTGGGGGAGGTGGTTAGTGTTTTGTAATTGTTTTGTATCAAGGAGGCATTTTGTTTCAAAAGTAAAAAATTTCTGCAATTTCATGTGCCAAGTTGAATTGAGTTGGTGCCAAGAATGGGCAAGAAGAAGTGGTTAAGGATGGAAACAATTGAGGCATTTAGATTCTTTACTATATTTTGAAGATCCAAGTGGCACGCAAAAAAAAAAGAAAAAAATTCTGCAATGAGAAACAATGGCACACAAAAGCAAAAAAGAAAAAAATTTTGTGCCAAAGTGAAGGAAAAAAAGGGGTTTTTGTGGAGCTAACTTGGATCGGAAATGATGTGGATCAAGAATTGAGAAGTTGGAACTATGGAAGTTAAGTTCATTTGCACTTTGCTAACGTTTGAATTGAAACAAAATCTGTGCTAAAGTGGAAGTGGCACGCAAGTGAGAATTCTATGCCAAAAGAAAAAAATCTGTGAAGCATGATTTGGTTAGCAAGGCTTGGATCAAGAATTGGGAAGTTAAGATCAGTAAACTTTGTTTGAAGTCTGAAATGCAGCCGGGAAAAATTAGGAAGTTTGAATTGCAGCTGTGAAGATCAGAATTTGTTGGACTACAACTAATCTGAATTTATATGCATGCTGTACTAATCTGAAACTAAGCAAGGGCTGCTGATAGGGATTATGAACAAAACCTTCGCCAGTGAAAAGGAATTAAGTATATGTGGCTAATTGGATTTCAGATCAAAACAGAAAAAAAACAAGGAAATACAGTGTAGTGTGAGGCTGGAATCCAACTTACTGATCCGGAATTGAATTGAATTGCAGCTGTGCAGATCAGTTGATTTCTACTCCAACTAAATCTTTTGGATGCAGATTTCTAACTATTGGGATGGTGTGGTTGCTGAGAGGAGTATCAAGAGTGAGATAAAATTGCTGTTAAGGGCAATTGGATGAAACCAGTCAAGGATCAATGCAATGCAGTGTATCAACTTGAAAATAATTGTGCCATGGCTGGAATCTAAACTTCTGGATCAGTAAACTCCCAAGGAAGCAGAGCATTATCCACTACCATTTGATGCATTGGGCAGAACATGACTGAATAGCAGAAGCAATTGATTTGCAAGTTCATAGCATGGTTCATTTCATGAGTTGGAGCTAGTTATGATAAAAATTTGGTGTTCTGGACACAACATAACTGAACAAGGTGAAGGAAGACAAGAGTAGAGACTTAGCTGCAGCCAAATACAGAAAAACTAGCAGCTGACCCTGAAAAAAAAGGATAGAAGTGTGCCAACTTGGAAGGACATGTATCAAGAGAGAGTGGCAAGAGTGTTTAGTGAGGGTTATATGTGGAGCATCTATGTCACTTGATGCCTTAAGTTCTCTGATACACATCTGATCCGAAGTGCTCCATTAGAAGAATTTAGAGAAAAAAAAGAAGAGAAGAGAAAACAGTTTGAAAAAAAAAAGAGAGAAACAAAGTAGCACACAATTGGGGCTTCAGCACCCTGAATTCAGTGGAGTTACTCTCATTCAAATCCAAGCTTTGAATCACTTACATTCTGACTTTTCTAGAGAGAAAGAAAGAAGAGAAAAAAAATATGATGAAAAGAGGAAAAGGAAACAAGTGGCACACAAAAGGCAAAAATTGGCACATTGAGACCAATAGAGTTTTCTTCATCCAAATCAAAGGCATTGTTCAAGTTTGACTTCACCACACTTTTTATTTCACTAGAGGACTGTAAAATGAAGTAAAGTACATTGGAAACATTCTTGAGCAACCAAGTCTCCCACTTCATCACTTTTTCTATTTTCTTGGCTTTCACTTCCTTCTTATCATTTTCTATGTTTTTCACTTGTTTTTGAAGATGGGATCCTAATCATGAATAATGGTGGAGAGTAGATAACAAGCAAGTATATGGTAGTGCAAAAAGCATGTGTGATTGAGTGAGCTCCACTTTTATCATGAATTTAGAACTTAGGAAGAGAGCCACCAAAAACTCCCCTTGAAAGGCTAGTGAGTTAAATTCATCTCAATGAATCAAGAAGGATGAAAAGGCTAAGTTATTGATTTAAGGACGAGATACTAATCCATAGAGCTTAGATTTTTGAGAATTGAGAACTTTAGGTAATTTCTTTTCATTTGCTTTTAATTACGCTTGGAAAGAGTCTAAGGGATACATACTTAGTAGTTTCGCGAGACGCTCAAGCTTAAGTGTGGGGGAGTTGATAGGTATCAATTTGTTGATTATTTTAGTTGTTAAAATCCAATTTTGACCCATATTTTACTTGCTTAATCTTGCATTTATTCTAGGTTCTAGAAATTACTGCTATTTTAGACTTAATTGTAAATCTTGGATACATTTGAATTATTTTGCCACTAAATTTTTGATCTATTTTTGTAGGCATGGAAGGATCATGGACCTAGGTTATGCTGGGTCAAATTTGAGCCGGAAGTGGACCCGGATTGAGTGACCAAGCTTCAGACAAATCTGGGCCATCCGATTCAAAAACGGCTAGATCTGAGCCATCCAGGAACTTCTGAGGCAATCCGAGCTAGGGTTAAGGCTGATCAAACACTGAGGTTAAGATCTGAGATTTTCATCCAAATCAGAGATCATTTAACCATTGGATCAAGCTCAGAGGGCTCTAGACTGTCCATTCAAAGATCAGGTTGATCTGGGCCATCCATTGCAGATCTGGAAGATCCGAGCTACCCCGAGCCAGATCCTGATCCTTGATCAACATCATCATGTTTTGGTTCAGATCGGAGAAGATCCGACCGTTGGATTCATCCAAAACAATCTCAGCCGTTGGTTTCAAAGTATTTAAATCAAAAATTCCCTCAGATCTCACTGTCGCGTCTTCGCCGCAGCTCGTCGTCTTCGTTCTTCCTTCACTTTCTTCTTCAAGCTTTTCTTCAACCGAGGGCGTGACCGCATGGATTTCAGACTTGGTTAGAGTTCTAGATCGTTGGAAGGTTGTCTCCTTGAGAAATTCAGTTCAAATTCAGCATTAAATAGAGCAACGTGAGGGTTTCACTAGCTCTGTAAATCGCTTGATCGAATTAATCTGGTTAGCCACTTTTCGTCCATCTGAGCAGCTCGGAGGGGTTCTCTGGAGTGCCCTGATCATCCACAAGTCATCATCGCAATCCCACAAGGCTAGATTGAAGAGATCGTTGGGTTTTCAACCAGCAACAGAGGTTGACTTTGAATCGATCGGGGAAACGGATCATTCAGAAATCTGTGGAGCTTAGGGGTTCGAGGCTCTCCCTTGTGTGACGGCAAGGAGTTCTCGAGCTAAGGAAGGGATCTAGGCTTAGTTTACTTTGAGAATTTTCAAGTTGTTAGATGTAATTTCTATTTCTGCAGTTCATTTTCAGTTCTGTTTCTGAATTTCTATATCAGCTGCCATAGTTTCATTTCCGAATTGTTTCTGCTTAAATTAGTGTTTCAATTCTTCAAGTTAAGTAGCTCGATAGCTTGTTTAGTTAACTGCTCACTTAATTTCAGCGTACTTGCAATTTAATTCTTGCGTATCATTTTCCTGTTCTTGCATATCAACTTCCATTTCGGCAATTTCACTTTAGTTTCTGGGTTTTTCAGTTTATTTCTATATCAGATCATGCCTAGTCTTAGTTCCTGAAGTTAGAGACCACATTTAGTGTGTGAACTTAGTTGATCCAAGTTTGTTTCATATTTAGTTTCATTTCTGAGTTTTTTTGTTCAGCTTGAGTTAATTCTGCGTATCAACTTTACATGCTTGCGTATCAGTTTCAGCTTCATTGCTACAAATGATTTAGTTTACATGAGCTGAAGTTTGTTTCAAGTAGACATAAGTTTTCCTAGTTCTTTTCTGAATATTCGATCCATTCACTCAGGCTCAGCTCGATTTGTTTGACCTTCATTTGATTTGTTGCTGCAATTAAGTGTTCACTTCTGCATTAGAATTGTCTCTGAAATTTAGTATTCTGTCTTGCCTGTTAGATTAGCATTTCTGAAAGTTTGCATCACGAAAACATTGATTTGTTGAATTTTCCCTGATTGTCAGATTTGTAGACTTGACAGTTTGCTTTGCATTCGGCTGAATCTGAATGTCTTCATCCATTTCTGCCTTTGGTTGTTTTTGAACATGGCAGCTAGCTGAAATTCTATGCATGTCATTTGAGCTTGATTCCGGAAGTTTCTCATTCATCATTGTATTCAGCTTGTTTCTGAAATGATCAGATCCTTTCTTTACAGCAATTTCAGCTCTTAAAAAGTAGTGCCTTTACATTCGGTTGCTCTGAATTTTAGTATCCCTTCCATGCGTATCAAGTTGTTTTAATTGCTGCAATTGTTTGAATTCATAAGTTGAATTACTTAGCTTAAGTTCCATAGTTTATTTTTCTCTCCTTTTGCATTGTGATTTCATTTCTGATTGCAACCCAAACCCAAATTTTATTTGAATCCCAAAAATATTCGACGACACATAAACTCGAGCTTGAATCAAACAGCCTCAACTAGCCCTAGGAAAAATACAACCTGTGGCCCCTTTACTACGTTTCCATCTTTGCAAGCAAAAGGGTTTCCAGCTTACACATATCTAAATTTTGAAACCCACATTCGTGACACCTAGTTCGGGTCCATCACCTCTCCTACGCCACCTCTAATCCGCAGGCTCGGTCAGCGCTTATCCCCTTCTTTGAGGCACCTGAGCTATCTGGGGCACCTTTGTTAACACAAGCGCCTAGCTTGACTTGGTCCAAAGGTATTCGTGGCAGTTTGCTTCAATGGTCTTGGTTTTGCATTGCACTGGGTGCCTGTATCCTTACAGGCACCTAGCCCAGTGAGGCACCTCCTTCCAATGAGGCGCCTGAGCTGCAGAAACACAGTCCCTTCGTTTCCAGCACCCAGGGTTAGTTCCAAAACACAAGAAGTAAATATATATGATATGTTAGACATTATTTACAGCCTAAGCTGTCTTGGTTCTGACTTTGGGTCTCCCAAATGGAACCCTAGGTCGAACCGACGCCTAATATTCCCTCCTATGGGGAACGCGTTCTCACCTATTCCTCTCAGGAGAATTTACCTTTTTGCCAACTGGCTCCTCTGGTTGGACTTTTGCCCAACTTTACTCACCAGGTCTTCGTTCCCAGTCCGTGACCAGGACTTAGTGCCCAGCTTTACTCACCAGGTCTTCGATGCCTAGTCCTCGACCAGGTCTTAGTGCCCTGCTTTACTCACTAGGTCTTCGGTGCCCAGCCCTCGGCCAAGTGTTAGTTCCCAGTCCATGACCAGGACTTATTGCCCAACCTTATGTCAGGACTTAGTTACCCAGCCCGCGGCCAGGACTTAGAGCCCAATTCTTAGAACCAGCACTTCGTGCCTAGTGTTCCAAGGACTTTTCCTGCACACTTGAGTAACATCGTTAGAGCACCAATAATACTTAACTTTGAACCCTTTGCCAATATCAAAACAAGGTTCGATATGGTGCTTCCAGCACCAACAATCTCCCCCTTTTTGATTTATGGCAATTCAATTCAATGTTAAGTAAACATTATAACCTTTAAGAAATGAAGGTAAAAACAAATTAATTTTAGCAGGTTTGAGCAGAGTAAAGTTTACAGTTTTGAGCAGAGTAAAGTTTAAAACCAATGTAGTTTTGAACCGTAAAAAAAAAATTTTATTTCTCATCCCTCCCCTGTAACCCTGAATGATTGTGTTATAAAACACTTAACTTTGACCTTTCGTCCCCCTATGACATATATCAAAAAATATTCATGGGTGAACACAATATCTAATAGGGAGTTTTGAGTTTTTCCAATGATATGCATTTTTTGTAAAACTTCTAAGTGCTTCATGTTTTTGACAAAGTGTTTTCAAAAATAGAGTAAAAGCATTTGCAACAACAAAAAAACTTTTTACACTTAGACAATTTTTCATTTTGAAAAGTTTTGCAAGCCTAAATTTTGTTAAAAAACTTTTACTTACAAGGCTTTGCAAAAAGTATTTTAAAAAAAATTTACGTTCCCTTAAAAAAGGTTCAACTTTGAGAATTGGGAAAGAATTTGTTTACTAAAACAAATTTTGCACCCTTAGAAGAATTTGCTTGGAATCACTTTATGCATTTTGAAATACAAAATCTTTAAGAAATTTCTAGACAAATTTTTCACCAAAAAAAACATTCCTTAGAAACATTTGCCAAAATTTTCAAAAAATTTTTGCTCAGACAAATTTTGTTTACTAAGGAAAATTTTACTTAGGAAAAAATCATGCACTTAAAAAATTTTGAAACACTTAGAAATACATAGAAATTTTTGAAGCACTAGAAATACTTGAAAGCACATGACGTATTTTGACAGTACTTTAAAATTTTAACAGCACTTAGCTCTTAAAAAAATTTGAAGTACTTAGAAATTTTTGCGTACTTTTTGAAAAAGAGATAAAAATTTAAATATTTAAAAATGTTTCCTTTCCCTCTTTATTTCTCTCCCCCTTAATGTGAAGCTCTTCTCCTTATGTTTTAGACTATTAGCAATTGCAAAACTAAAACATTGAACAAAGCTCCCTCATGATTTGATACTTAAAAAGAGTTCTAAGTATAAAAATACTCATAAGTTCAGTTTGAAATAATATTTTGAAACAAAATTTTCTGAGTATCAAAGGAGATTCTAAGTTAGAAAAACTTTAGGTTAAACTGAACATATTTTTGAGATCTTCTAAGATAAAATTTCTTTGAAAAGAGGAAAAAGTTTAAGGAAAAATTTAATTTTCACTTTTTCTACTTCCCCCCTTGGCTATATATCAATAAAGAACTTTTAAAAAATATATTCTGAAAAAAGATTTAAAATATTGTATCAGAGCTTATGAGTCTTGAAAACATAAAAATTTGAGCAAAAAAAATAATCCTATGTAAAATAATGTCAAGAATTATGATAATTTCTAAATAACAAAATTTTGAAAGAATGAAGAATTGATGCCACTTATTTTGAATATTTTGAAAAATGCAAATACTTTAAAAAAATGCATGTACTTTTTAAAACAATGCAAGTACTTTTGAGCAATATTATGCATTTTTTGAAAAAAAAAATATTAGTACTGTTGAGAAATATTATACATTTTTGAAAAATACCAGTACTTTTGAAGTATTGTCTTTAAAACATAATATTTTACTTGACTTGGTTTCTCTTCCAGTCTGACACAATCCTAGGAAACCTTGTTAACTGCAAAGGCATTTCCCTAAGTGTCCTAGAAATTCTCCAAACTCAAGAAAATATTATTTCAAAAGGTATTTCAAAAATGATCCGTAATTAAGTGCCTTAAGGGACACAATCTAATATTCTTTTTTAAAAACTTCCCTTGTATCTGACACCGTCCGACTCTATCTAAGTGCCTTAAGGGACTTCAGTGTTACCCAAGTTTGACTGATCCGTAATTAAGTTAATCAAGTCCTAGATTATAGTTTGATGAGTTATTTAAAGTGAATTTTGAATGAAAATGTACGATTTTAAACATTAATGAACTAATGACATAAAAAGCATGTTAACCAGAAATCATATTATAGCATAAAAAACTGCAAAATTAACTTTGACACAGGTATGTAAGATTTAGTTAAAATTTGTGTTAGATTCAAATTTATCAAATAGTAAATTGAATTTGATTTTCAATAATCGGCTTCCAGGTCTTGGCGAGGCACAAGGCCTTCTTTGGCCGTAGCCGTATTGGGTCAACAACTCTTTCCTCGACAAAGCCTTTTACTGAAAATTCATCTTCAAGTTACTTCTTGAATGATTTTGGTCTAACTAGTTTGGGTCTTGGATCGGTAGCTTCGGCTAGTTCCACCAGACTAA
Organism: Boesenbergia rotunda; assembly: GCA_024364735.1. Taxonomy (NCBI): domain Eukaryota; kingdom Viridiplantae; phylum Streptophyta; class Magnoliopsida; order Zingiberales; family Zingiberaceae; genus Boesenbergia; species Boesenbergia rotunda. The sequence goes on along the minus strand of JAGFNQ010009808.1, from coordinate 107,548 downwards.
ACAAACCAAGTAGTATATACTTGACTTTATTAGAAGGGCTTCCCTAACGTACTATCATTTCACCTCCACCCAATACTATGTTATTCAAATTTTAATTAAACTGTTTGTCCTTAAACTATCCAATTCTAAATCTAAACATAATAATAATTAAAATTGCAAAAGGAAACAAACAAGCAAACAAGGAAAAAGTTATCTAAGTCACATCATAATTGGAATAATACTCTGATTTTTTAAAATCAGCAAGGTTGTGAATTAAGTTTTCCAATATATTAACCTTAACTTTCAGAGCCTTATTTTCTTGTTCTAACTTTCTTAAATTTGCCTTAACTAATTTATATGAATTAATCACATTCTTTGTGGTAAATATTGGATTTTCAAATATTGTAAATTTACCTGTCTCGATTGTTTGTCTAGTACTTTTTAGATTTCCGAACGGTGACGGTTGACTCTTGCGGGTGGGGCACTTCTTCTCGTAATGTCCTATTTCGCTGCATTTAAAACATATTACATGTTTTCTAAATTTTGGATCGACCATATTACCTTTTGATTCCTGGTCGGGAATCTCCCCCTTTATTTTAGCCGTCTTTCTTTTCTGTTTCTTCAGCATCTTGTAGTGGTCACGAGCCAATCGGACCAGTTTGGTTCAATCTCCTTCACTGTCTTCTGATTCCGAGTCTAAGTCAGACTCGGTTACTGGTTGAAGCTTCTTCTTTGTTGGTTCTCTAGGAGTTTTCCCTGCACTAGAAATTACACCTTCCTCGACCATTATAGTATCTGTTTGATTATTTAATTGTAATTCTGAAACAGGTTCGAAATTAGTTACCATTTTTGTCTCAGTCAGTTTATCTTATAACTCTAGCTCGAATTCGCAGTCAGGTACGGTTCTATCTCATCTTTTGATCCGGAGGTAATTTCGAAGTCGAGTGCCAACTCTGTCACGACTGTTTGAGCTTAAGCCGAGAATGCAAAATAATTTACTTGATCTTCTTCTTCATATGAGTTCTCTTAATGAAGGTTGATCAGTTTTTCCCAAATTTCTCTACCACATTTGAATGGACCTACTAGTCGAGTTGTTCCTTGGTTAGACCACATTGGAGGACTGCAGTTGCTCTCGCATCGGTCTCGATTTGGTTGAGGGTTTGTTCATCCAGTTTGTCCTACTCGATTGATAATTCATCCTCTACGGGAAAAGAGAATCCCGTTTGGATGACCATCCATATGTCCATGTGGTCTTTCAGATGGGATTCCTTTTGTGTTTTCCAAGAATTGAAATTTACGCCAGAGAAGAGCGGTGGACGGGCACTGTTCCACTCTTGATTGGCAATTTAAAAAAAAAAATTTAACTGAAAAAGAATAAGGAAACTCGTTCTAAGACTGAGTCTTGGATTAGTAGTACGGGAAGGATTTTTATAATGGAAAAAATGATCGAGTGGTGTTGCACCAACCTCGATTAACGAGAAAATTCGAGCGAAACAAAAAAAATATTTAAAATTTGTAAAACCGAAAAAAATTCTCAAACTAGTTGTTGCACCAAGTTTGAGCCACCCGCTCTGATACCACTTGTTGGATCGGAGTAAATCGATAGGGGGGGTGAATATCGATCGGAAAATTTTCGGACAATAAAGAGAAATACGCAGCGGAAATATTAAAGCAAAGTCGCTAACACGGTTTGTTTTACTTGATTCGGAGTCGCGGTCGGCTCCTACTCCAAGGTCCATGGTCCTTCACCGTTTACGATGGGCAATTCTATATTCGAAGAACGTTTACAATTTGGAGTACAGATGTAACGCCCGCCTTTCTACACATCTTACGGTGTGGCGAGAGGCGGCATTACGCTAACATATATAGGCATGTGAACATCTTAATGCAACGGAATAATTTTGTTTTCTTTATACACATGCGTTTTACCATGCAACTAATACTTGAACATGTATATATGCCTTAACCTATCATTCTTGAACATGGTAGCATTGTAACTTAGCATATTAACAGCATAACATTCCTTACTTTATCCATAAGCATCAAAAGTAGCAAGTAACTTATCCATGAGTATCATAAGTAGCAAGTAACTTATCCATAAGCATCATAAGTAGCAAGTATCTTATCCTAAGTATAGCATAGGATCTAAAGAGGCGTTTCAAAACACAAGACATAATAGAAGATTCTTTTTCCTCTTTCCTTTGCCATGTCACTACCACACACACGCTTTTGGCCCCTCCTGCTGCTTCACCTAATAACCCCTTGTTTGATCTGCGGTATAAGAATATAAGACTATAAGCACATAGGCTTAGTAAGACCCTTTCCTACTCACTAAAAACCATACGTCATATCATACATAAACATATGAAACATTCAACATAGCATAATTCTGAACATAAAACATAAGCTTACTCTTAACGTAAAACATGGGCATCACATAATTATCATTGCATAATTCTTAACATGAACATAAGCATAAACATACTTATCATGACATATTTCTTAACATGAACATAAGCATAATCATACTTATCATGGCATATTTCTTAACGTGAACATAAGCATAAACATACTTATCATGGCATATTTCTTAACATGAACATAAGCATATTCTCAGTATAAAACCTAAGCATAAAACATACTTATCATGGCATAATGCATAGCATGAATGAATGCATGAGTCAAATGCATATACATAAGGATGCGTAATTTAAAATCATACTTTTAAATACTTAAACATAATCATAACATCATTGGGGTCCCCGGCTTGTACCATATACATACATCATAAGCGTGCATCCCTAAGTAAATACGAGGTAGCGAGGCCGACCTACTAGGGTAGGAACAGCTATGGTAGTTCCAAAAACCGGGGCGTTCTTAAGGTGCCCATCCCTGTTGGATAGCTACGGTAGTCCCAGAACCGTGGACAGCTTCGGTAGTCTAGAACCGAGGCGTTCTTAAGGTGCCCATCCCTTGGACCCTTACTATGGTCCGGTACAAGCCCATTCATAAAGTAAAATAACTTTACATGCTTCATCTTTCATAAATCATACTTAGCATAAACATAATCTTGTTTCATGAAGCATAGCATAAGAGTAGGAACAGCTGCAGTAGTTCCAGAACCGTGGACAGCTTCGGTAGTCCAGAACCGAGGCGTTCTTAAGGTGCCCATCCCTTATCATGACATAAATCATACATGGCATTTCATCATTCATACTTAATTCATAACATCATTATGCCTTCATCATTCATACTTATCATTCGTATTTAAGGTACAAACATTGTCTTCATTCATCTTCTTCTTTCATAGAACATAACATACATACGTAACCATAGTATCCATCATAGCGCATGCATGGGTGAAATTCTTATGAACAAGGTACATACTATTTGGGTTCATAGCATTCTACATTACTTAGGTTTATGGCATTCATCATAGAGCATGCACCAACCTTCATAAAACATAGATCTATTATAGGCATTTAACAACATACATGCATCATTCTATATAATCATGAAGCCTACATCAACTACATGTGTGCATGGCTTATAGTTAAAACATTCATGAATAAAACATAACATATAACCTAAACATACGAGGTCATGATACCTAGCATATGAAGTTAGGGTTTTGGTAACATAAAGATCCTCACATCTTGCTTAACCATATACTTACATCCTAATAACCTATAATCAAGTATCCTTGAGACCTTAACCCAAACCAAATCCTAAATTAGGGTCTTGGCTGAAACCCTAAAGGACTATAAGTCCATGAGAACTTCACATAGGTCATGATTAACATTCCATACAATACATACCATGCCATGGAAAACCATTTGAACCCTTATTTGAATTTAACTCCAAGTCCTAGCCCTAAATCATGCATTGGCCGAAACCCAAAGAGGATCACAAGCCCATAGAAAAATTCATAAAATTCCTAATTCACATCTATTACCTTACATATAATACCATGGAAGCCATTTGAACCCTTGCTTGGAGTTATCCTAACCCCTTGCCCTAAAACCCAACTTGGCCGAAAGTTACAAGGGCCCTAAATCATGTAAAAACTTTCACATAAACCCCTATTAACATCCCTTACAACATGAGAAAACATAAGAAACAATATTAGAGAGTTAGATCCAAACCCAACCATGGAAACCTATGGTGGCCGAAACCCTTGAAAGCCCTAACTTTAGTTTTCTCCACATATAGTCCAAACAAATTCTTATATCATAAAAATAACTTGGAAACTATTATACCACAGGTGAGGGAGTCTTACCTTGGGTTATCTTGATTTTTCACCTTGAATAGAGAAACCGAAAGAAACTTCTTTGACCTTAGACTACCCCTAGCCCTTGTAGCCTTGTAGAAAAACCCTTAGATCTTGAGGAAGAGGTCTCCTTGTGAAGTTTTTTCCAAGGGAGAATCCCCTTGGTAAGTTTCGGCTAGGAGGAGGAAGGAGGAGGAAGAAGAATGGACTTGGTGGAAGAAGAAAAGAAAAGTGTAACTTCCATGCCACCTCTCTCATTTCTTTTATACCACATGAAGGAGGGCAAGTGAAGAGTCATGGTGCCTCTTCTCTTGATGACTCTTCATTTCCCTAAGCCTTAACCAAAATCTACTTCATTCTCTACTAGCACTCCCTTGCTAGGTGAATTGGTTAGTACATGCATGATGGTATACTAGGTCTAAGGTTCAATCCTTGGTGCATGCACTTTATTTTTATTTTATTTTATTTTATTTTTTCTTTTTATTATTTTCGAAAATTCTCCTAAGATCCACCCATAATCATGCTAATATTCCTAATTAAAACCCATTTATATTTATATTAAATTTTACCTAAAATCCACTAATAACCATGGTACTGGAAAAGCCCATATAAGGCCCATTAGTACTTAGCTTCTCAGTTTAAATGGGCAAATCATTGATAACTAGACTAAAGTTTGTACTAGTATCTCTAGGTTCCTCAAAAACTATCTAGACATGATCAATATTTTTAAAGAAAATATTGAGAAAATTTTCCGGGTCGTTACAACAGATATAGAATTAAAAAAGCAGTTACAACACTTAAGAAAATTAAGCTTTTATCGACGACCGGAGTAGATGGAATTTCGGAGCAGCGGGTCATCGTCGGCGCTTGAATCGTGAGTGCAGAGCGTGCCGGATCATAGCTCTTGAGCAAGAGTGTTGAGAGTGAGATTTGCAAGTTATTTTGAAGCCTTAGGGGTGAACCCCCTTTTATGGTCGTCTCCTGGGCGCCTGTATTGAAGGGGGCGCCTACACGTGGCCTCTCCTGTGCGAACTCTAATCCACAGATTCGGTCAGCCCTTATCCCCTTCTTTGAGGCACCTAAGCTGACTGGGGTGCCTGTGTTAACACAGGCGCCTAGCTGGACTTGGTCTAAAGGCTTTCGTGGTAGTTTGCTTCGATGGTCTTGGATTGGCCTTGCACTGGGGCGCCTGTATCCTTACAGGCGCCTAGCCCAGTGAGGCATCTCCTTCCAATGAGGCGCCTCAGCTGCAAAAACACAGTCCCTTCATTCCTGCACCCAGGGTTAGTTCCAAAACACAAGAAGCAAATATATATGATATTTTTGACATTATTTACAGCCTATGTTGTCTTGGTTCTGACTTTGGGTCTCCCAAATGGAACCCTAGGTTGAACCGATGCCTAATGTTCCCTCATACGAGGAGCGTGCCCTCACCTAGTCCTCTCAGGAGAATTTACCCTTTTGCCAATCGGCTCCTCCGATTTGACTTTTGCCCAGCTTTACTCACCGGGTCTTCGGTGCCCAGTCCTCGACCAGGTCTTAGTGCCCAGCTTTACTCACCAGGTCTTCGGTTCCCAGCCCTCGGCCAGGTCTTAGTGCCCAGTGAACGACCAGGACTTATTGCCTAACCTTATGTCAGGACTTAGTTGCCCAGCCCGCGGGCAGGACTTAGTGCCCAATTCTTAAAACCAGGACTTCGTGCCTAGTGTTCCTAGGACTTTTCCTGCACACTTGAGTAACATTGTTAGAGCACCAATAATACTTAACTTTGAACCCTTTGCCAATATCAAAACAATGTTCGATATGGTGTTTCCGGCACCAACACATCTAACAATCTCTCACTTATACTCAAAGACTCTGCTGTTCTCTCACTGCTATACATCTGAGTCCCATATCCTCCACATGCCGGTCAAAAGCTCTAGTTGGAACAGCTTTAGTGAAAGGATCCGCCAGGTTGTCCTCCGATACAATCTTGGCGACAGCTACTTCTCCTTGCTTTACGATTTCTCGTATCAGGTGGTACATGTGCTCTATGTGATTGCTCGCCTTATGGGCTCGTGGTTCCTTCATGTTTGCAACTGTACCACTGTTATCGCAAAAGATTGTGATAGATCTGGGCAAACCAAGAATCACATCCAAGTTCATGATGAAGTTCCTGAGCTATACAGCTTCCTTGGTTGCCTCTGAGGTCGCTACATACTCGGCTTCCAAGGTGGAGTCCGCCACGCATTTCTGCTTGGCACTCCTCCAAACAATGACTCCACCTCCTAATGTAAACACAAACCCCGAGGTAGACTTACTCTTATCGCTATCTGTCTGGAAATCTGAATCCGTATAACCCACAGGGACTAATTGGTCTGCCCGGTAAACCAGCATATAATCCCAAGTCCGTCTTAGGTACTTTAATATATGCTTCACCGCAGTCCAATGTTGTAACGACCCGGAAAATTCTCTTAATATTTTCTTTAAAATATTGAGCATGTCTAGATAATTTTCCAAGGGACCTAGAAATATTAATACGAATTTTAGCCTAGAAATTCATGTTTTCTCATTTAAATTGAGAAAAATAAGCACTAATGGGCCTTATATGGGCTTTCTAGTACCATGATTATGGGTGAATTTTAGATAAAAAAATTAATAGAAATATAAAGAGGTTTTAATGAGAAATATTAACATAATTATGGGAGAATTTTTAAGGAATTTTTGAAATAATAGAAAATAAAATAAAAATAAAATAGAAAATTAGTGCATGCACCAAGGATTGAACCTTGGACCTCTTGTACAACCATGCATGCACTAACCAATTCACCTAGCAAGGGAGTGCTATGAGGGAATGAAGTGGATTTTAGTTAAGGCTTGGGGAAAGGAAGAGTCACATGAGAGGAGACACCATATCTCTTCATTTGCCCTCTTTATTGAGCATAAATGGGAGATAACTCAATACTTGGGAGTTACATCTCTTCTTTTCATCCACCAAGCCCTCCTCTTCTCCCCCTTCCTCATCCTAGCCGAAACCCCAAGGGGGGATTCTTCCTTGGAAAAAGGTTCACCTAAGGCTCCATCTCCAAGATCCAAGGCTAGGGGTGGTCAAGAGGCAACAAGATCTTCATCCTTCTCCCAAATCTAAGGTCTATAATCAAGATCAACCAATGTAAGACTCCCTCACCTGTGGTATAATAGCTCTCCTTGAAGTTTATCATGATATGAAAGTCTTGTTGAGATTTTATGTTGGAAAAAAAAAGAAAAGAGCCATGAACCCTAACCCTAGGGTTTCGGCCACCATAGGTTTTGGGTCCAAGGTGATGTTAAAAACCCCTCTCATGTTTTCTAATGTGTTATCATGATGAATATAGAATAAATATAATTTTGGGGAATTTTTGGAGTACCCTAAAGACCCCTTAGGGTTTGAGACCCTCACCATGATTCTTTGGTTAGGATTGGGCCTAACCTTTCAAGTATGTACTTTGGGTATCCCCATGATTCAAAGGGAGGTTGAAGGTGATTGTGTGAATTTTCACAAGGTCTTGTGACCCTAAAGGTTTCGGCCAAGAAGGGTTCTAGGGCAAGAAGTTAGGGCTTACCTCAAGTAAGGGGTCCAATGGCTCCTATGGTATGGTATGGAAGGTGTTAGATGATTAATTGGAAATTTTATGAATTTATTCATGCACCCATGGCCCAAGCATGTTTCGGCCAACCCTAGAAAATAGGGCTAAAAGTTAGGGTGAACCCTAATTATGAGCCCTAATGGCTTCTTATGGCCTTATGGGTAATGTATAGTTGTTCTTTTTCCTTATGCTACCTTACATGTCATTTGAATGATGGAACTCCCCCTTATAAGTTTCGGCCAAGCAAGATAAATAGGGTTTGGGAGGAGTTAGGGTGTGAAGAATGATGGTTTATGGCTTATTATGAAGTATATATATAGGTTCAAGCATGTGGTAGAAATTATGTTACCTATAACCCTAACCTTAAGTACCATGTTTCATGTTGTATGTTCATGATTAGATGCCATGCTTAATAGGGTTATTCATGAATGTCTTATGTTCTATGTCATGCACTTGGATAGTGGGTAGCATGTTTATGGAAGTTCTACCTATGCATGCTTGTGATAGATACCATGCTTATGGGTGAATGCAATGCTTACCTTATGTATCATGATCATGCAAGCTCCATGGATTAGGATAATGGTCTATGTAAATATATCATGTTCAATGAATATAATGCAATGCTTACCTTAGATGCCATGATCATGCAAGCACTAGGAATAAGAATGATGTGTTATGTAAGCATGCCATGTTTTATGAATGAAGATGCATGCCATGTTTTATGAATGAAGATGCATGCCATGTTTATGAATGAAGATACATGCCATGTTTTATGAATGAAGATGCATGCCATGTTTATGAATGAAGATGCATGCCATGTTTTATGAATAAAGATGCATGTCATGTCTTATGAATGATGAAGCATGTAAAGTATTTTACTTTATGAATGGTCTTGTACCGGACCGAAGTATGGGTCCAAGGGATGGGCACCTTAAGAACGCCCCGGTTCTGGACTACCGACTATGCTATCCACGGTTCTGGCACTACCGAACCGCAACAGGGATGGGCACCTTAAGAACGCCCTGGTTCTGGGACTACCAACTATGCTGTCCTTACCCTAGTAGGTCGAGACTAGCTACCTCGTATTTACTTAGGGATGCGCACACATGATGTATGTATGTGGTACAAACCGGGGACCCCAATGATGTGATGATTACGTTTAACTATTTAAAAATATGATTTTAAAAGTTAAGCATCCTTATGTATATGCATTTGACTCATGCATTCATTCATGTTATGCATTATGCCATGATAGTAATGTCTTATGCTTATGTTTCATGTTAAGAAATATACATGATAGTAAACGATTTATGTTATGATTATGTTAAGAAGATGTCCATATGCTATGTTAGAAAGCATGCCTATGTTATGCCATACAGATTGGTTCATACCTTATGTTTATGTTATGCCATGTATCATGCCATGTTAAGAATGTTTACTTATGTTTACGTTTATGTCATGTATCATGCCATGTTAAGAATATTTACTTATGTTTACGTTTATGCCATGTATCATGTCATGCTAAGAATGTTTACTTATGTTTATGTTCATGCCATGTTATGTGAAATCTTATGTCCATGTACTATGTAAGAACTAGGTCATGCTAAATGATTTTAGATACTTATGTTCTATGTAGAGCACTAAGTTATGTTAATGTTTAATGTGCTCATGATTAAGTGATGAATGGTTTTAGTGAGTAGGAAAGAGTCTTACTAAGCTTGTGTGCTTATAGTCTTATTTTTCTTATACCGCAGATCACGCAAGGGGACAATAAGAAAGCAGCAGGAGGGCAAGAATGCATGTGTGTGGTATTGATATAACGCCCCAAAATTCCCATTTCTAGTTCTTAAAGTCCTTAGAATTATTTAAAAATGGTTTAGAAATATTCTAGACATTTTTAGGGATTTTTAGAATATTTTTATGGAATTTTCCGAGTCGGTTTAGTATATTTAAAAAAAAGAAAAACGTTTAAGGGCAGCAAGGGGTTCGAACACGCGACCAGCACGAGACCAGGCGCGCGCGTGACCAGCTGGGCTGGTTGGTTTTGTTGAAATCAATTGGGCGAAACAATAGATAAGGTATAGTTAAGTAAATTCGCCCCATAAGTATAAATAGATAGTTAAAGAGAGAAATTTTATTTTCTCTCAACCTAAACCCTTTCTCTCCCTCGCCCAACACCTTGCGCCGACTCCTTTCCCCTCTCCTCTCTTGGGCGACACCACACCAAGGCCTAGAGGGCCGGCCAAGGCTCTCCTCCAAGAGATTTTCCTATATTCGGAATCCCCGCGACGAGAGGAACGCATAGGCGCGAAGAAATCTCCGAGATCTCAATTTTCTTCCGAGTCTAGACGTCAATCTTGGTTGTAAGTCCAAGATATCAATGTAAGTACTGCTCACCTGCAGTAAGAGGCGGTTTTTCCGCAAGAATTTCCCTTAAAAGTTTTTAAAAGAGATATTTCCTTTTTGTTTATGTTTTTGCATGTGATCTTAGTTCATTATATGCTTGTATAAGTTTAATTACATACCCTATATGAGTTTAGGGTCTAAGAAAGCTATGAGAAAAGAAAAGAGAAGATAAAGATAAGAAAAGAAAAGGCCAAGGCCTTAAGAAATCCCCAAAAGTCAAGACTTAGGGATTTTAGCACGCAAGGTGCTCGAGAAAATGCCAAGGCATTTACAGATGAGAAAGAAAAGAAAGAAAAGCTATTTTATTTTCTAAGGCCAGTACCCGGCGTCCAAGGGCGTCGTTAAAGAAATCCAGGTGTCCAATTCCAAGGTCTTGGCCCTGGTAGACCAAGGTCTGCTCTATTAGGATTGGTGGCTCGCTACCCCAACCTTTTAGGGAACGCGCATGAGATGGTACTTACGTCTTCAGTGGATCCAAGTGATTAGTATTTTCAAGTATATGCTTTAGCAAAGTTTCTAAAGTTTAAAGAGTTTTCAAAAAGTTAAAGAATAGCTAAAGTTTCAAGTTGATCCAAGAAAAGTAAATTGAGATTTATTATTGCTTGAGTATGCATGTTTTGAGTTATACATGTTCTTAGTTTTCTTTCAAGCATATAAGTATCTCATATGATTTCCATATTGATCAAGAAGCATGTTTGCACTTTTCAAGATTTTGTGAGCTAGATAGTACTTACTAAGCTTTTTGCTTACTAGTTGCATTTCCTCTTACTGCAGATAAAGGTAAAGGCAAGCAATTCTGAAGGAAGGCGACGAGGCGGTGCTGAGTAAAGTGTGTGTGGTGGCTGATTTTGGAGAGATCTTTGAGACGAGACAATTTAGTTATTTGAATTACAATGTTATAGTTTATTCAAATTTCAAGTTCTTGCTTTATGGAGTTTAGTGAACATTTAAGTTTTGGATAGTTTTACATGCTCAATTTCTTAGAGTAAAGATTCCATGTCATTTCATTTAGCATACATATCCTTTTGATTGCATTGGATGAGTAGAAGTGTGAGTAGTTGGAAATATTGATACTTTGTTAGAGAAATAGATGCATGTGCCAAGATAGTATTAATTTCTCTTTGAATCAAGTTTTTATTGCTTAAATATGCTTAGAAAAGTTGCATTCATATTTCATAATGCTTTAGCAAGGTTATAGAACATGTATTTGGTGTTATGAATGCATAGGAGTCAAGATTGGTACAAACTCTAATGTTAAAGTTCATATAAACTTGAATAGCTTATTTTTCTTCCGCAAAAGTCCTAATTTCAAGTTTATGGATTCGTTTTGATTGGCTAAATTGATTAGAAAACTGGCATAGAGTATAGAAATGGTGTCATGATTCTATATGGCTCGAAAGTATAGGTTTGGTGGAGTTTTGAAGCAAGTGCCGAAACCTGAAAATTTAGATTTCAGGCTTATCAGTCGACTGATACAGTATCAGTCGACTGATACCCGAAAACTGAGTTGGGCGAGGCAGGTTTCAATAAGTTTCATCTTACAAGTTTTTGAGAAAGAAAGTGTGACATGGTATCATGCATGACTACTTAAGTTAGAATATCATTCGTAGATGAATTTAAAAGAAAAAAAAAGATTTCCGCATTTTTAGTCGTGCATTAGAAGTTGAGAAGTAGACAAAAGTAACGATCCGTCTAAGGTAGAGATGGCGGGTCGCTACAGGTGGTATCAGAGCAGTTCCCATTCTCCAGCATCACACACACATCAGCATCAACCTTGCCGTCTTCAAGTAAGAAAGCTTTAAGTTTCAGTTTTTCTATTGCTCCTTTACTTAATTGCAGTATAGAGAAATGCTTAAGTACTTACTCATATGTGCATAGAACAAGGAAGCATGTTTAATACCTTAGTATCACGGAATCATGTTTAATCCCTAGAATGGATATTAGAGAAATGCTTAAGTACTTACTTGATTTGCCCAAAAGTAAGTTTTGGGATTATGGCACGCAAGGTGCTTTATAAAAGTTTTGAGTAAGACCAAGGTCTTACTAAGCCCTAGAACGAGTTCTAGGACTAAGAAATGAGATAAGAATCAAGACCAAGGTATTGTTGTATCCTAAAGCAAGTTTGAGAATATTACCGTTAAGTGTTAAGTTATACATTTGAGGACGCCTAGAAAGGCCCAAAACGAGGAGCAAGCTCCTAGAAGACAAGAAGCGTACCTCATTCAGTAGGAGAAACTGAAGCCAGGGAACTTCCTAGGCACAAGCAAACCATGGGATGCTTAAGCATGGTTCAAAACGTTGGAAAGAATAGTAGGGCTACTGGACTGGCATGAGGTAGAGAAGATAAAGTGTGCATCTTTCTGCCTTACAAGAGATGCTAGAATATAGTGGGAGAGAGTCAAGGCCAAGAGAAATGTCAGCCATATGGCATGGGCCGACTTCGGGACTGAGTTCTCCGAAGAATACTTTCACATGCAAGTAACCAACAAGCATTATGATGAATTCACGAAGTTCAGACAAGGAGAACTATCCGTGGATGAAGCAGTGAAGATGTTTAAGCGGTTAGCTCATCTGTGCCCAGAGCTAGTTAGCACAGGAAAAGAGATGGTTATGCTAATGCTCAAGATGTTAAGGCCTGAGATAACGTTAAAGAGGGCTAGCAGTGTTAAGAGGCCACAAACCTCCGAAGAACTAATAAGTGGTGCTTTGACCACTGAGCACTACTTAAACAGTATAAAGGCCACCAGAAAGGTTGAACGATGAAGTTCTTAACAACCTTACCGTCAGGGGAAATAATGGCCTCTACTCAGAGGCTAAGGGCTGTACCAATCTGGATTTCCAACCGAGAGCTCTATAGTGACGTGATAGTCCTTAAGAGGAAGGATTATGATGTCATTTTAGGGATGGATTTCCTCAGTAAGTACAGCGCTTCAGTGGACTGCCGTAGAAGGAAGGTGGTTTTCAGCCCAGAAGGAGAACCACCATTCGAGTTTCAAGGAGTCCCAAAGAGGAAGACTCAGAAATTCCTCTCAGCCTTGGCAGCCCACCAGATGCTAGAGCAAGGGTGTGCTGGTTTTCTTGCACACATAGTGGAATCAGAAGCAAAGGAAGAACTCAAGCAGGAGGATGTACGGGTAGTCTGCGAATATCCAGAAGTGTTCCCAGAAGAATTACCTGGACTACCTCCCAACCGAGAAGTGGAATTTGAGATTGAGCTGGTGCCAGGTACCGGTCCGGTCTCAAAAGCCCCATATCGTATGTCTCCTGCAGAGCTGAAAGAATTACAAGAGCAACTCCAGGAGCTACTAGACAAGGGCTTCATTCGCCCGAGTCATTCACCCTGGGGAGCTCCTGTACTTTTCGTCAAGAAGAAGGATGAGTCTATGCGTCTGTGCATAGACTACAGAGCTCTGAACAAGGTGACCATCAAGAACAAGTACCCCCTTCCTAGAATAGATGATTTATTTGATCAACTAAAAGGGGCTACAGTGTTCTCGAAGATAGACCTGCGTTCTGGGTATCATCAGCTAAAGGTTAAAGAAAGTGACATCCCCAGGACGGCCTTCAGGACAAGATACGGCCACTACGAATTTGTAGTAATGCCTTTTGGAGTAACCAATGCTCCAGCAGTCTTCATGGAGCTGATGAACCACATCTTCAGGGAGTATCTCGATAAATTCGTCATTGTATTTATTGATGATATTCTCATATACTCACAGACTCCAGAGGAGCATGCTACACACTTGAGGATAGTGCTGCAGATCCTTCAGCAGGAGAAGCTCTATGCAAAATTCTCAAAGTGTGAGTTTTGGCTAAATTAGGTGACCTTCCTAGGTCACATTGTATCCAAAGAAGGCATTCAAGTTGATCCAGCCAAGATAGAAGCAGTCAGCAACTGGTGTAGACCCAAGAATGCCAGTGAGATCAGAAGCTTCTTAGGCCTGGCAGGATATTACAGAAAATTTGTGGAGGACTTTTCCAGGATAGCCTCTCCACTCACAGCCTTGACCAGAAAGAACAAGAAGTTTGAATGGTCAGATAAATGCGAGCACAGTTTCCTAGAACTGAAGAAAAGATTGACCAGTGCTCCCATCCTGACTGTTCCAGAGAGTGACAAGGCCTTTGACATCTACAGTGATGCATCCAAGATGGGCCTTGGAGCTGTCCTCATGCAAGACGGAAAAGTAATAGCATATGCCTCCAGACAGCTCAAGGACTATGAGAAGAATTACCCTACCCACGACCTTGAGCTAGCAGCTGTGGTTTTTGCACTGAAGCTCTGGAGACACTACCTGTATGGAGTGCAGTGCAGAATCTTCACAGACCATCAGAGTTTGAAGTACTTCTTCACTCAGAAGGATCTGAATATGAGGCAGCGCAGGTGGCTAGAGTTGGTCAAAGATTATGACTGTGAAATCCTCTACCACCCAGGTAAAGCTAATAAAGTGGCCGATGCACTGAGCAGAAAATCCTGTGCAGCACTGATGTCCCTATCATCACTGTCTCTACCACTTCAGAAAGAAATAAAGGATTTTAGAGTCGAGGTAATAATTGGGCAACTTTCTGCATTGACTCTAGAGTCAACCCTGCTTGTGGATATACAAAGAAAGCAAAGTCAAGACCCAGAAATCCAGAAGATCAAGCAGGGGATCCAAGAGGCAGAAAATTCAGGGTTTCGAGTATCAGATAGTGGCATCCTCTATCTTGGAGACCGCCTTTGCGTCCCCAATGATGAGGAACTAAGAAAGAATATTTTAGAAGAAGCCTACAGTACCCCGTACTCTATGCATCCTAGTTCTACCAAGATGTACCAAGATTTAAGACAAAGGTTCTGGTGGTCTGGACTCAAGCGAGACGTGGCCAGATATATCAGTACCTGCTTGACCTGCCAGAGAGTCAAAGCAGAACACCAGAGACCCGGAGGAGTTCTGCAGCCTCTTCCCATTCCA
Source organism: Boesenbergia rotunda (assembly GCA_024364735.1). NCBI lineage: Eukaryota > Viridiplantae > Streptophyta > Magnoliopsida > Zingiberales > Zingiberaceae > Boesenbergia > Boesenbergia rotunda. The sequence continues at coordinate 92,339 of JAGFNQ010009808.1, read as the reverse complement.
GAGTGGAAGTGGGAAGAGATATCCATGGATGTTATCACAGGTCTCCCAAGGACCACCCATGGACACGATGCAATATGGGTGATAGTGGACAGATTGACCAAGTCTGCCCACTTCCTAGCCATCAAGTTATCGCATTCGGTAGAGCAATTAGCACAGCTGTACGTGAAAGAAGTGATCAGGCTTCACGGAGTTCCGAGGTCGATCGTGTCTGACAGAGATGGGCGGTTCACCTCCCATTTTTGGAGGTGTGTACAGGACGCCCTAGGCACCAGACTTCAGTTCAGCACAGCTTTCCATCCCCAGACAGATGGACAAACAGAGAGAGTAAATCAGATTTTAGAAGACATGCTCAGGGCTTGTGCGTTGGACTTTAAAGGCAGTTGGTGCAAATTTCTGTGCTTAGCTGAGTTTGCCTACAACAATAGCTATCAGGCCACCATCAGGATGGCACCTTATGAGGCATTGTATGGCAGGAAATGCAGATCACCCATATGTTGGCAAGAAGCGGGTGAGAAGAAAGAGATGGAGTCAGGACTAGGCAGCCAGACTGAGCTTATAGATGAGACCGCTCAGGCTATCCAGACGATCCGCCAGAGGATTGAGACTGCCCAGAGTAGACAGAAAAGTTATGCTGACACACGCCGTAGGCCACTTGAATTCCAAGTTGGAGATTCAGTATTTCTCAAGGTCGCTCCTATGAAGGGAGTGATGAGATTTGGTAAAAAGGGTAAGCTAAGTCCTCGCTACATAGGACCCTACAAGATCATAAGGAGGGTTGGTAAGGTAGCATATGAGTTGGACTTACCAGAGGATATGTCAGCTATCCACAGTACATTCCATGTCTCCATGCTAAAGAAGTGTATTCACGACCCTAGCCAAGTGATTCAGCCTCAGTCAGTACAGATCCAAGAAGATCTTAGTTATGAGAGCAGACCGACACAGATAGTGGACAAAGCAGTTAAAAGATTAAGAAACAAAGAAGTGCCACTGGTGAAGGTCATCTGGCAGAATCAAAAGCATGAAGAGGCTACTTGGGAACGTGAGGACAGCATGAGAGAGAGATATCCAGAATTATTCTAAGTTCGAGGACGAACTTTTCATAAGGTATGGGGGATTATAATGCCCCAAAATTCCCATTTCTAGTTCTTAAAGTCCTTAGAATTATTTTAAAATGGTTTAGAAATATTCTAGACATTTTTAGGGATTTTTAGAATATTTTTATGGAATTTTCCGAGTCCGTTTAGTATATTTAAAAAAACGGAAAAACGTTTAAGGGCAGCAGGGGGTTCGAACCCGCGACCAGCACGAGACCAGGCGCGCGCGTGACCAGCTGGGCTGGTTGGTTTTGTTGAAATCAATTGGGCGAAACAATAGATAAGGTATAGTTAGGTAAATTCGCCCTATAAGTATAAATAGATAGTTAAAGAGGGAAATTTTATTTTCTCTCAACCTAAACCCTTTCTCTCCCTCGCCTAACACCTTGCGCCGACTCCTTTCCCCTCTCCTCTCTTGGGCGACACCACACCAAGGCCTAGAGGGCCGGCCAAGGCTCTCCTCCAAGAGATTTTCCTATATTCGGAATCCCCGCGACGAGAGGAACGCATAGGCGCGAAGAAATCTCCGAGATCTCAATTTTCTTCCGAGTCTAGACGTCAATCTTAGTTGTAAGTCCAAGATATCAATGTAAGTACTGCTCACCTGCAGTAAGAGGCGGTTTTTCCGCAAGAATTTCCCTTAAAAGTTTTTAAAAGAGATATTTCCTTTTTGTTTAAGTTTTTGCATGTGATCTTAGTTCATTATATGCTTGTATAAGTTTAATTACATACCCTATATGAGTTTAGGGTCTAAGAAAGCTATGAGAAAAGAAAAGAGAAGATAAAGATAAGAAAAGAAAAGGCCAAGGCCTTAAGAAATCCCCAAAAGTCAAGACTTAGGGATTTTAGCACGCAAGGTGCTCGAGAAAATGCCAAGGCATTTACAGATGATAAAGAAAAGAAAGAAAAGCTATTTTATTTTCTAAGGCCAGTACCCGGCGTCCAAGGGCGTCGTTAAAGAAATCCAGGTGTCCAATTCCAAGGTCTTGGCCCTGGTAGACCAAGGTCTGCTCTATTAGGATTGGTGGCTCGCTACCCCAACCTTTTAGGGAACGCGCATGAGATGGTACTTACGTCTTCAGTGGATCCAAGTGATTAGTATTTTCAAGTATATGCTTTAGCAAAGTTTCTAAAGTTTAAAGAGTTTTCAAAAAGTTAAAGAATAGCTAAAGTTTCAAGTTGATCCAAGAAAAGTAAATTGAGATTTATTATTGCTTGAGTATGCATGTTTTGAGTTATACATGTTCTTAGTTTTCTTTCAAGCATATAAGTATCTCATATGATTTCCATATTGATCAAGAAGCATGTTTGCACTTTTCGAGATTTTGTGAGCTAGATAGTACTTACTAAGCTTTTTGCTTACTAGTTGCATTTCCTCTTACTGCAGATAAAGGTAAAGGCAAGCAATTCTGAAGGAAGGCGACGAGGCGGTGCTGAGTAAAGTGTGTGTGGTGGCTGATTTTGGAGAGATCTTTAAGACGAGACAATTTAGTTATTTGAATTACAATGTTATAGTTTATTCAAATTTCAAGTTCTTGCTTTATGGAGTTTAGTGAACATTTAAGTTTTGGATAGTTTTACATGCTCAATTTCTTAGAGTAAAGATTCCATGTCATTTCATTTAGCATACATATCCTTATGATTGCATTGGATGAGTAGAAGTGTGAGTAGTTGGAAATATTGATACTTTGTTAGAGAAATAGATGCATGTGCCAAGATAGTATTAATTTCTCTTTGAATCAAGTTTTTATTGCTTAAATATGCTTAGAAAAGTTGCATTCATATTTCATAATGCTTTAGCAAGGTTATAGAACATGTATTTGGTGTTATGAATGCATAGGAGTCAAGATTGGTACAAACTCTAATGTTAAAGTTCATATAAACTTGAATAGCTTATTTTCTTCCGCAAAAGTCCTAATTTCAAGTTTATGGATTCGTTTTGATTGGCTAAATTGATTAGAAAACTGGCATAGAGTATAGAAATGGTGTCATGATTCTATATGGCTCGAAAGTATAGGTTTGGTGGAGTTTTGAAGCAAGTGCCGAAACCTGAAAATTTAGATTTCAGGCTTATCAGTCGACTAATACAGTATCAGTCGACTGATACCCGAAAACTGAGTTGGGCGAGGCAGGTTTCAATAAGTTTCATCTTACAAGTTTTTGAGAAAGAAAGTGTGACATGGTATCATGCATGACTACTTAAGTTAGAATATCATTCGTAGATGAATTTAAAAAAAAAAAAAAGATTTCCGCATTTTTAGTCGTGCATTAGAAGTCGAGAAGTAGACAAAAGTAACGATCCGTCTAAGGTAGAGAAGGCGGGTCGCTACAATTGACTTGGCCAAGAAAACAATATGTTTACTCGTCTTATGCTTGAACTTTACCTTTGCTACTTATGTGCTTGAATGATGACTTATGTGACTCTATGACATGATGTTAAATATGACATGATATGATGCTAAGTATGAAGTTAATATGCCAAGTTCCCATGTCATTATGTTAGGAATGGTAGTAGGTGCATGTATGTGTAAGATTAAAGTTATTCCGCTGCCTTATGATGTCTACCTGCCCTACTCATGTTAACGTAACGCCGCTTTATGGGAAAAAAAAAGCGGGCGTTACAGGTTGGTATCAGAGCCAAGTTGCCATCTCACTACACACACATCAAGCCCTCTTCCTGCCGCTTCCAAGTAAGTACCTCTCTGCAGACCTTATGATAGTAAGCATTTTTAAGATGCTTTATGATTTAAGAGTATGCAAGTATGAATGATATTTTATGATGAATAGTACTTTAGGATATGTAACCATGAACAATATTTTATCTCCTTTTATGAATCGAACATTTAGACTAATATAGGGGTAGGAAAAAACTGATATTGGTCATACTTGTCTTTGGTGAAGAAGAACATGGCTAGAAGACAGAGTAACCGACTTAACGAGACAACTCCGTCGCCTGACCTGATGCAATTAGTAACCCAGCTCCAGCGTCAAGTTACTGAGCAGCAGCAAACGATTAATACCCTGATGAACCAGCAAGAAAATTCCACTACTCCACCAGTGAACCAAACTGCTATACCTGTTGCGCCCACAGTTACGCAAAACCCTCCGACGGGCCCGACCACTATAGCACGTCAAGAGGCTTATCTGATCCAGTGGTTGAGGCTGAAACCAGAAAATTTCTCGGGTGCTGGCGAACCATGGGACGCCCAAGCGTGGTTCAAGACAGTAGAAAGTACAATGGAGCTGCTAGATTGGCCGGAGCATGAGAAGATCAAGTGTGCATCATTCTGCCTTTCTAGAGATGCCAGATTGTGGTGGGAAAGGGTCAAGGCCAAAAGACAGGTGAACCAAATGACGTGGACGGACTTCGAGTCGGAATTCTTCGAGGAATTCTTTCATATGCATGTCACAAACAAACATTACAACGAATTCACGGAATTTCGACAGGGTGACCTCTCGGTCAATGAAGCCGTGAAGAAATTCAACCGACTGGCTCGTCTATGCCCCGAGTTGGTCCGCACCAAGAAAGAAAGGGTCCGACTTATGCTGAAAATGTTGCGACCTGAAATAGCTCTGAACGTGGCCGGCGGAGTTAACAGACCGCAGACCGCTGAGGAGCTGTTTAGTAGCGCCCTACTCACTGAGCACTATCTAAATAATATCAATCAGCAAAGGAAGGCGCTAAATGAAAGTAAGGATTAAGTTCACTCCGGGATTCTCGATTCTTCCTTTCATTATCTTTGATGTTTTCCTTTCATCATCGCTCAGGAGGGTAGAAACCCCAGGGTGCCAATATCAACTGGAAGGGAGACCAGAGTGGTAAACGAAAGCCATGGAACAACCCCTAAGGGGCCCAGCAAATAAACAGGCCAAGCCTATCCTGTGGGCGACATGCGGAAAAAGGCACCCCGGGGAATGCCGAAGAGGTACGAATTGGTGCTTCACCTGTGGAGTGGAAGGGCATATGGCGGCTTACTGTCCTACCAAGAATCAGGCCCCTGCCCAACAACTCGTCCAGTACCAAGGTGCCCCAGCGAAACTACACTATATGCAAGCTGAGCTGGAAGGTACCCCGATGCTGGAGGCCCAACCGACTATGATGAATGCCAGGATTTTTTCGGTTACCAAGGAGGACGCTGCGGAAGCTTCTACGGTTGTCACAGGTCAGATACTTATTTTCAGTCAGTATGCTACTGCATTATTTGATACTGGGGCAACGCACTTGTTTATTTCTGTGCCATATACCAAGAAGATAGATATGCTTCCGCAAGTGTTAGACTGCAAGTTTCTAACAACCCTACCTTCGGGAGAAATAATGACATCCACTCATGTGTTACGTGCGGTGCCGGTCGGAATTGCAGAAAGGGAACTTTACTGCGATCTGATAGTACTCGACATGCAAGATTATGATGTTATAATGGGAATGGACTTCCTGGGTAAATATGGTGCTTCTATTGAGTGCCGTAAGCGAAAGGTGGTCTTCCGACCTGAGGCAGGTTCTATGTTCGAATTCATTGGAGAGCCAAGGAAATGAACCGGGAAATATTTATCAGCTCTCCAAGCTCAAAAGATGTTAGACAAAGGATGTACTGGATTTCTAGCATATGTGGTTGACGCCAGTCAAATGAAGAACCAGAAGCTGGAAGATGTCAGGGTTGTATGCAATTACCCAGAGGTATTCCCGGATGAATTACAAGGATTAGCTCCCGATAGAGAAGTGGAATTCGAGATTGAATTAGTTCCTGGTACTAACCCGATCTCGAAGGCACCTTACCGTATGGCACCGGCGGAATTAAAGGAGCTTCGAGAACAGCTACAGGAGTTGCTGGATAAGGGATTTATTCGCCCTAGTCATTCCCCGTGGGGAGTTCCGGTACTGTTTGTGAAGAAGAAGGACGGATCTATGCGAATGTGTATAGATTATCGAGCATTGAACAATGTAACGATCAAGAACAGGTATCTCCTTCCGAGGATAGATGACTTGTTTGACCTATTAAAGGGAGCCACTGTTTTCTCGAAATTGATCTGAGATCTGGTTATCATCAGGTTAGAGTAAAACAGGAGGATATTCCGAAGACGGCTTTTCGAACAAGGTAAGGGCACTTTGAGTTTGTTGTTATGCCTTTCGGCGTGACAAATGCTCTTGCTATGTTTATGGACCTTATGAATCGGGTATTCTCGTCTTTCCTTGACAAATTTGTGATCGTCTTCATCGACGATATCCTTATTTATTCGAGGACCCAAGAAGAGCACGCCGAGCATCTGAAGATAGTATTACAGATTCTTCGGGAAAAGCAACTGTAAGCAAAATTTTCCAAATGTGAGTTCTGGCTCGACCAAGTGGACTTTTGGGCCATATTATTTCCAAAGACGGGGTTATGGTAGATCCAACAAAGATTGAAGCTGTGAATAACTGGAGCCGGCCGAAGAACGCCAATGAAATCCGAAGCTTCCTCGGATTGGCAGGCTACTACCGAAAATTTGTGGAGGACTTCGCAAGAATTGCAGCTCCTCTCACGGCTCTCACTCGAAATGATAAAAAGTACGAGTGGACGGAGAACTGCGAAAGGAGTTTCTTGGAACTAAAAAGGAGACTTACAAGCGCTCCAATCCTTACCCTTCCAGAATGTAATCAGAGCTTCGACATGTATAGCGACACCTCTAAAATGGGACTTGGAGCTGTACTTATGCAGAATGGAAAGGTTATTGCCTATGCCTCTAGACAACTCAAGGAACACGAACAGAATTACCCCACTCATGATCTGGAACTGGCCGCGGTGGTTTTTGCTCTTAAAATATGGAGGCATTATCTATATGGAGCGCAGTGTAAGATTTATACAGACCACCAGAGTCTGCGATATTTCTTCACTCAGAAAGACCTGAATATGAGACAACGTCGATGGCTCGAGTTGGTGAAAGACTATGACTGTGAGATCCTCTACCATCCAGGGAAAGCAAACAAAGTGGCCGATGCACTCAGCCGGAAGTCAAGTGCCACCTTGATGTCTATACATATATTACCCCGACCACTCAAAAGAGAAATGATGAATTTTGGAGTTGAGGTCATCACCGGACGGCTTTCCACCATAACAATATCACCCACGCTGTTTGAGGACATATTGGAAAAATAAAATGGTGATCTGAGTCTTCAGAAAATAAAACAGGAAATCCTAGAAGGAAAGGGCGATGGTTTTCATATCGCCAACGGGGGAGTACTTTACCTTAGGGATCGTCTATGTATTCCTAATGATCCGGAACTTCGAAGGGAAATACTGGCAGAGGCTCACGGAACCCCTTATTCGATGCATCCTGGATCCACCAAAATGTATCAAGATTTGAAGGGGAAGTTTTGGTGGTCCGGTATGAAGAGGGATGTGGCTCAGCATGTTAGTACCTGCATGACTTACCAGCATGTAAAAGCAGAACACCAACGACCTGGAGGAGTTCTGCAGCCACTCGCGATTCCGGAGTGGAAGTGGGAAGACATCTCTATGGACTTTATTTCAGGACTTCCCAGGACTACGAATGGATATGATGCGATTTGGGTAATTGTGGACAGGCTGACAAAGTCTGCTCACTTCCTGGCAATCAAGATGACTGATTCAATGGAGCAACTGGCTCAATTATATGTTAAGGAGATAATCAGACTTCACGGAGTTCCCAAGACCATCATCTCAGATAGGGATGGCCGCTTTACTTCGCACTTTTGGGAGTGTGTTCAGAAGTCTCTTGGTACTAAATTACGATTTAGCACCGCCTTTCACCCTCAGACTGACGGGCAAACTGAACGGGTGAATCAAGTACTAGAAGACATGTTGCGAGCTTGTGCCTTGGATTTCAAAGGAAGTTGGTGTCGATATCTATGCTTAGCGGAATTCACATACAACAATAGCTACCAAGCTACTATCGGAATGGCACCTTATGAAGCTTTGTATGGGAGGAGATGTAGGTCTCCGATCTGTTGGTACGAAAGTGGTGAAAAGAAGGAAATGGGGCTCACAACGGATGTCATCGACAGTACTGTTGGGACCGGGTGCATGTTGACATGGATACGGGTTCGTAATTTAAAAAATAATTACGTGCAGTGGAAGAATTAGCATAAATAATTTCTCAAATTATTTTTAACCACGTATCTAGCATGCAACCTTATGATGTGTGGACATGATCATAAATTAAAATTTTGTAGAAAAGTAAACTAATTTACTTTGTACCTCGCGTAACTCGAAGAAAGGGACGAGATCCAACCGTAGCGTCCCTTGGAAGCTTCGCCTCTATTCGCGTCCACGCCGAGTTCTCTTCGGGATGACTTCGCAAAGCCACGAGTTTCGTGCCGACAAGAACTACTAGATTCTCCAAAGGCACGACTAGAATATCAAGAGAGAAAGATGGAAGACTAACCACCAAGTAACGGAATCAAGATTCCGGGGGAAGGAAGGAGTTGCGACCCGCTTCTTCTTCTTCTTTGGCACCTTCTTGGTGGAGGAAGCTCACGGCAACCCTAGGCGGTGCGCCGGCCCTAGGGGAGGAGAGAGGGTGCCGGCCCTAGAGAGAGAGAGAGGGCGCCGGCCCTAGAGAGAGAGAGGGAGAGAATAAGAGAGAGAGAGCTTGCTACTTAATCTCTTAATTGGAATTCAAGCCTTGCCTTGGTTCCTTTATATAGTAGCCTCTCCATCGCCAAGTCTCCCCTTTAACGGAATAAATTTTCATAAGAAATTTATCTTATAAATTTTCTTATGAATTATTCCGTTATGCCAAGTTTTATTATAACTAAATTTATAATAAAACAAACACATCTCCCCTTTTATTATGGAATAAATTTTTACAAGAAATTTACTATATAAATTTTTCTTATCATGGAAAAATCAATTCATAATTGATTTTATAAAATAAAATAAACCAATCCAAGTTTTATTTAATTTCCATGAAAATAAATCTCTTTATATAAATTTCTTTATATAAATTTCTTTATATAAATTTCTTTATCCATAATTTTATAAAACAAATCGCGCTTGATTTATTTTATAATTTAAACCAAATAAATTGGTTTCCCTCCTTGTTGTGGCCGGCCAAACCAAAGAGGGTGGGGACCCTCTTTGGCTGGCCAAACCAAGTCGCCTCCTCGCGAATTAAACTCATTTAATTCGTCCAATAAGCCTTCAAAAGACTTAGCTACTTTTAAGCTTCCGGTGCGCCTCTGATAAATTCAGATTCGACTTATTTCTCTTGATCGAAAAATCCAATTTTCAACTCGTTTTAAATCCCTCGGATTACTCGTAGTGCGTGTGACTAAATAGGCTTTCAATTTATGTTGGCCGTCTATAATCAAACAATTATAGAACGATCATGAGTGGCACCTAGTAGTACATCATGATCCCTAATTAATCGAAAGATCAACGGTTGACCTCAGAAATAATTCTGAAACCCTTCAGCAGCTATAATGAGTCGTGCCTCATTCCGTTCACCATCTTATACCCACTTGGTTCAGGACACGGTCTATGTGTGTCAGTCCCCACTAGGCTGACTACGTCACACCTAGCCCAAGTAGTGTCTTTCTCGTCCAACGGATTCTAATTACTCTCATGTTTCTTAGAGATTCATACTCGGAACATGATATGCTCTGGCCAGAGGCTTCGAGTAACAATCCGACGATAGGCCTTGGGTATNGGTTGGTGAGGAAGTTCGATTAAGATCCTTTAGTGGAATGGATCTTAATTAATGGATCGGGTTTAGATCCATTGGTGGGCCAAGATCCAACTCCTCCTCTTGGTCCTTACCTTAGCCCTATAAATACCCATAGAGATCAGATACATGATTCCAAGTCTTGATCAATCCAATTGGAAAAACCCTTGGCCTCTCTTTCTCCCTCTCATCCTCTCTCCTAGGGCGCTGGCGCTCACCAAGAAGAGAAGATCTCTTCTCTTCTTGTTCTCATCTTCTTCTCTATCGGCGTGGGCTACTAAGGAAGGGAGATGTTCTCCCTCTCGGTTGGTGGCCAGTGCACACGGGATAGAGAGAGAGAGGAGTCGGCGGCGTGGAAGAGGGGCGCAAGGTCACGACGGTGAGGGAGAAGGCTTGAGTGTTTGGCAGCGGGTTTGGGAAGAAGAAAACCCTTGTTCTTCCTTCCTCTCAGTCTCCTTCATCCTCCTCAGCCTCTGTTGGACAGAGTGCAGGTGGTCGGCGAGCTTGGCTGGCCGACGGCACACGCGTGGAAGAGGAAGAAGGCCGGCGGTGCAAACCCTAACCTAGGGTTTGCGGCTAGCGCAAGGAGGAGAGGCTTTGGTGATCTCGGTTCGCAGTAGATTTTTGCCCACACGACGTCCGCGAAGGGCGAGACATAAGGTAGAAGACCGCGAGGTGATCGGAAAGGTATAATCCTTTCCAATCTCCTTTGATTATCCTTATGTCAATTTTGTGCTATGTTTACTAACCTCGTCATTTCATGTGTGAAAGTTAATTATTTTGATTAGTTATCATAGTTATTAATTAACTAACTGGACCACGACCATAAACACAAAAGCCGACGATCAACTCGTCGCCTTTTCCGCGGTCGAACGGTCAAGCAAATTACAAGGTCGATTTGTCAATTGGCCGAGTTGTGATTTGGATCATTCGATACGGCACGAGACGGTTGTAGGGAGACGGGTCTCCATTCAGATTAAATTTTAATCCATAGACATGGAGAGGTCTCTCGGATCGACCGAGTATTCGCTTAGGAAACCCGCCAAGCCATACCCAACACTTCCCTCCTCCACCAAACACTCGATCGAGACCCACAGAGACAAGGAGGAGTCTTCCTCTTCCCTTTGTGGTGCTCGACGGCGAGGGAGGATTGGCCGGCAGCCGGTGGGAGGCGGTGCAAGGGAGAGTTGCGGCGGTGCCGCAAGCTTGGAGGAGGAGTTGTTTTCGGCCGGTTTTGGGTGAGAAAGGAGCCTCTTTCTTCCTTTCTTCTTCTTCTCCATCTTCCCCTCGGAGCATCCCTTGTGGCCGGCGGGCTTGGCAACCAAAGGAGGCCAGCGGCGCAAGGGTTGGAGGTGGTGTTGCCGGTGGTTCCAAACCCTAGGGTTAGGGTTTTGGTTGGCGTGGAGAAGTGATCTTTTGGAGCCTTTGCTGATTCCGGTTCTCGGTAGCTCGTCGCCCACACGATGTCCAGGAGGGAAGGGACATAAGGTAGAAGGCTATGAGGTAAAGAGAGATATATTTCTCTCTCGGCTCTTGTTTCTAGTCTCGTCATTTTATATGGTTAATAATTAATTATTGTTGTTTTGATTATTTGTTAATCGTAGATAATAATTAATTATTTGGACCCCGATAATAAACACAAAAACCGGCGATCCACTCGTCGTCTTTTCCGCGGTCGTTTGGTTAGGAGAATTACAAGGCTCGATCTTTGTGATTGACCAAGTTGTAATTCGTACTAAACGGTATGATGACGAGATGGTCGTTGGGAGACGGGTCTCCATTCAGATTAATTTTTTAATCCGTAGACATGGAGAGGTCTCTCAAGGACGACCAAGTATTCGCTTAGAAAACCCGCCAAGTCATACCCAACAAGGTCTTCGTGCCCAACCCTTGGTCAGGTTTTCATGCCCACCCCTCGGTTTGGTCTTCGTGCCCAGTCCTCGACCAAGACTTCGTGCTCAACCCTACAGGTCATGACTTTGTGCCTAGGTAAACTAGGACTTTCTTGCACACTTAGTAAATTCATTAGATCACCACATAAACTTAATTTTGAACCTTTTGTCATTATCAAAACTAGGTTAGATCTGGTGCTTCCGGCACCAACAATCTCTCCCTTTTTGATTTATGACAACCCAGTTCAAAATTTAAGTTGAAAAACATATAAACAAGAGATAAACCATAGTTAAGTAATAGAATAAAGCAATTTTCTTTAAGATATGACAAATTTTGAAAAAAGCTTTTAACTATCCCCCTTGATTAGTAATCTCCTCCTTATTTTAGAACATTTGCAATTTTTGAAAAAAACCCTTGAAATATTGCATAAAGCTTTGACGTGATTTTGAAATTCTCCTCCTGAAGCTTTTGAAAAAACATGCAATTTTCACTTTGAAAGATTTTCTAATTTTTTTTTAAAAAACTAAGTATGAAAACGTTCATTACTTTAAAAAATAATTCTAAGTATAATTTTGAAAAAGTATTTTGAAAAAAACTTTTGAGTATCATAAAAAAACACTAAAATATTTTTTTGAAAACAAAGTTTCTTTGAAAAATGGAAAATTTTGAGTTTTAACTTTACTTTTTCTACTCTCCTCCTTTGCCATATATCAAAAAATTGTAGATATTCTTTTTGAAAAACTTTGATTAAAGAGAATATTGAGTATCCGAGCTTATGAATTTTGCAAAATCATAAGAAAATTTTTAAAAAGTTATTAAAAAAATGTTAGGTGTTAATTTTTAAGAAAGCAAATAATAGGGAACAATTAACAAATTATGAAATAATTGAGCAAGAATTAATGCTAAAGAACAGTTTGTTAAACCAAGTAACAAGATTTGAACCAAGTTGATATTCCTATTTGAGTCCAAGCATGATAAGCAAAAAAGAGCTTAAAACATTTAATCAATAAGTTTAAGTTTAGAACTTTTAGCCACCTATTTTTGATTCAAAGCATGATTTAAGTCTAAGCATGGGTCAATAAGTCTAAGTTCAGAACTTTCAGCCACTTATTTTTAATCCTCAAGATAAAGGGAATAAAATTTCTTAAGTAAGGGATAAATTTTCTTTGTAAATAGATTATTGATAAAAAAATCCTAAGTAGAAAGACTTTTGAAAGAGTATTCTAAGAGAAATATTTTTGAAAATATTTATACTTAAGTAACATGCTCCCCCTCAAATTATGATTCTCTCCCTATTATCTTGAAAGTTTGCATATTTCTTTTTTAGGAGATGATTTTTGAAGAAAACTTTGAAAATATTTTCAAAATGAAAAAATATTTTGAGGGGTCCCCCCCTTTTTTTTTAAAAAAAACTAAGTATACTTTTTTAGAAAACATTTTAAAGAATTCTAAGTACTTGAGAAAGAAAATTTGAAAATTTATGTACTTTATTGATTTGAATTTTTCTAAATCTGACACAATCCTAGAAACCTTGTTGATCACAAAAAAATTTCCTATGTGTCTTAGAGATTTTTCAATCAAAATAAAGTATTTTTAATATGTATTTAATTTTTTAAAAATAAAAATTTCTTAGTTTAGATTCCTCCCCAATCTGACACAATCCTAAGAAACCTTATTAACTACAAGGAAAACTTCCTTATGTGTCTTGGAGATTTTTCAAACTCAAGTAATTTTTCAAAGGTTTTCAGAGATGTTCAAAAGACAAAAAGATTTTCAAAAAATTTGGAAAATGAGAATATTATATTTTCAAAGTGTTTTTTTTTAAAAAAGATAGTATTATTTAAAAATATAGTATTTTTGAAACTTGTAATACTTCTTTTAATTTGAACTCCCCCTAAACCTGACACAGTTCGAGGTGACTTGTTGACCACAAGTTGATCTTTCTCTGAGTCTTAGGGTTTGATTCAAACAAAAAGAATTTTAAAATATTTTTTAAAAAAAATACTAAGTTTAGAAAAAACTTTTGAAAAGAAAAATTTTGAAAATTACTCAAGTCCGAAAAAATATATATAAATATCAAAGCTCGGACTGTAGATATTTTTCTAAGTGAAAACTAAATCAAAAAAATCTAAATGAAACCCAAGGTGACTTTTGCAAAACTTATTTTTCAAAAAAAGAAATTGATTGTCTAAAAGAATTTCTTTGTATAGAAATGTTTGTAAAAATTAGATTAAGTAATTTTCAGATAAGTAAACAAAAAGAAGCCTTAAGTATTTAATGAATAAGTTTAAGTAATATGATTTGAAAAATTAAATCATAGATTGAAAAGTTAAATATGATTTTTGAAGATTTTGAAATTAATTAAAAAGTTAAATTTGAATTTCGAAAAATTAAGTTAAGTTTGAATTTTGAAAAAGAGAAATTTTGAAATTAAATTTTGAGTTTTAAAATATAAATTTGAAAAATTATTAAGTTAAAACAAATTAAGTTTAAACATTTAAAAAATTATTAAGTTAAAATTTTGAAAAAATAAGTTTAAACATTTAAAAAATTAAGTTTAAGTATTTTAGAATTTTAAATAAGGTAAAATTTTACATTTGATTTATTAAATTAAAGGTGAAATTAATTAGATCTATGAAGTTAGTTAGGTTGGACTAACCTTGTTAGCTCCTAAACATCTCACCCATTTCTCAGTGACAAAACAGGAAACTCTTATCTATTTTATGAGATGTGTCAAATTTTATCTTTGAATTTAAATTAGAAACTATGATTTAATTGAACCTTGAGTTAGGTTCAAATTTAACAAGTAGTAAATTAAAAATAAATTTCAATAATCGGCTTCCAGGTTTTGGCGAGACACAGGAGTCTTCTTGGTTATCGGAGCAACGACCCTTTCCTTAACAATGCCTTTTAAAGAAATTATATTTTCAAATTACTCTTTGAGAAATCTTGGTCTAACTAGTCGAGGATGTGCCGAGATAGCTTCGGCTAGTTCCACCGGGCTAAAAAGACCAAATAGGGTACACCTTACCCTAACTAACTCCTTAGACAGACTTCCCTAATATACTATCATCTCACCCCATCCTAATACTAGGTTGTGCAAGTTTCAATCAAGTTAGATCCTTATCAAACCACTTCTAGTCCTAAGTATGATAATTTATAGAAAATAAATACATAGACAATCAAACACTTTTTACAGGCATGCAAAAAAAATATTTATCTAATCATATAAATAGTGTTTATAATTTCTTCTATGTAAATGCATTATAAAAAAAATCTTTAAGTAAAGTCACAATGAGGGGAGATTTTTGGATTTTGTAAGTTAGCAAGATTATTAATTAATTTTTCTAGTTTATCAATTTTAATTTTCAAAATCTCATTTTCTTGTCTTAATTTTCTGAAATTTGAATTAATTAATTTACATGATTTAGTTATGTTATTTGTGCATGCATCCATATCTAAATTTGACCAAGAGTGATTAGGTAAGATATTAGCATCTATTGAAAAAATTAGATTTTCATATAATGTAAATTTACCCATCTCAGTTGGTTGTCCTGGATCTTTGATTCTTCTATCTGTGCATTCATCTTTGTAATGTCCAAACTCCTGGCACTTGAAGCATTGGATGTGACTCTTGTCCTTTCATTCTCCTGAAACTAGTTTCTTCATCATCGTCGATGTTGTCATTCGTAACTTACAAGTAGGACACTTATTTATGTAGTGCCTTCTCTCCCTGTATTTGAAACAAATTATGTGATTTTTAAAATTTTAATTTACAATTTTACCTTTTGAATTCCCATTGGGAATCTCCCCCTTGACTGTTGCCGTCTCAGATCTGGACTCATGTTTTGATTCTGGTTCGAATTCGTCTTTAGATTCGGGTTCAGACTCTATCTCAGTTATTTGTGCATGTACTGAGAGTGCAAGGTAACTCACATGAGCTTGTTCTTCTTTGTCCAATTCGTTCGATGATTTGAATAGTATACCTTCTAAGATCTCAATGTCGAAAGTCTCTTCGTGTAGTTCGATTAGCCTCTCCCAAATCACTTTGACACAGTTGAAGGATCCAACTCGCTTTAATTCTTCTTTGGTCAGGCCGCATTGTAGGATTATTGTTGCCTTGGCATCGGTCTTGATTTTTCTCAGTGTTGGTTCGTCTAGTTTGTCCCAAGCAATTGATGTTCCATCTTCTGTAGGTAATGTTAACCCCGTTTGGATTATCATCCACAAATCCAAATGGGCCTTCAGGTGAGATTCCATTAGACCTTTCCAACATCTGAAATTCTCTCTGGAGAATAAAGGTGGACGGGCATTGTTCCATTCTTGATGGGTCATTCGGATAAATCCTGCAAAGAAACAAAAACACAAAAACTGGTTCTAAGACTTGGTCTTGGATTAGTAGTGCGGTATAGAAGTAAATAAACTAAAAATTCTCGAGTGATGTTGCACCAACTTCGAGGAAACAAGAACATTCACGAACGAAAAAAAGAATTAAAATGAAAATATCAAAAAAATACAATAATAACTTTTTTGATAAAAAAATAAAAATATCCAAAAAAATTGATCAATTGGTGGTTTCACCAAGATTGAGCCGCCCGCTCTGATACCACTTGTGGGATTGATATGATCAATAGAGGGGGTGAATATCGATAATGATTTTTCGGATAAATCAGATTAAATGCAGCTAAAGTAAAACAAGTCGAACATGGCTAACACCTTTTTTTTTTACTTGGTTCGGAGTCTGTGACGGCTCCTACTCCAATGCCCACGGTCCTTGACAGTTTTTGTTAGGCAATACTATAAGTCGTAAATGAAGTACAATAATGATGATTAAGTATAGAAAAATGAAATTATACCAATGGCACTTAAAGAAAGAATTTCGTTACAGAAGTGACGTGTCATCGATCTTGAACTTCTTGGGCAGAGAGAACTCGAGCATGAAAGCTTTATCATTGAGATTTCTAGAGCTTGGGTTAATGTTTGGATGCAAGAGGATGAAAACCCCTTTTATACTTGATCTCGGATGCCTAAGTGGCTATAGGGGCGCCCTCCACGTCACCGGTTCAGTCGTGTCCTTATCCGCAAACTAGGCCAACCTTTATCCTATTCTTGGGTGCCTGGGAGCTGACGTGGCGCGTCCAACCAGCGACCTCCAACTCAGCTTTGCCACCTGCTGAGAAAACCCATCGGGGACGCCTGAGTCCTCTCAAGCGCCTGGGTTCTCAGGCGCGTGAGCCCTCTCAGGCGCCCCTGATCGCAGCAGCTAGTTCCTTTAACCTGCAACCAAGGTTAGTCCAAAGAACACAATATAATAAAGTAAATGCATGCATGAATGACAGCTAGAGTTGTCTGGTTCTGACTTTAGATTTCAAATGAAATCCTAGGTCGAACCGACACCTACTATTCCCTCTTCCAGGGAATGCATCCTCACCTACTCCACTCTGGAGAAGTTATCTTTTTCCAACCGACACCTCCGATTGGACTTTTGCTTGGCCTCCGAGACTCCCAGATCTTGAGACATCCATACCTTGACCCGTCTCTACTTCTGTCCTTAGTCCTCGCTCGGCTAAGTCTTCTGCCCGATCTTCCGTATCAGGTCTTCTTGCCCAGTCCTCGACAGGTCTTCATGCCTAATTCCTCGATCCAGGTCTTCATGCCCAACCCTCGGTCAGGTCTTCGTGCCTCACCCTCGGTCAGGTCTTCGTCCCCAGTCCTCGACCAGGATTTCATGCTCAACCCTGCAGGTTAAGACTTCATGCCTAGGTAAACTAAGACTTTCCTGCACACTTAGTAAATTCATTAGATCACCACATAAACTTAACTTTGAACCCTTTGCCATTATTAAAACTAGGTTCGATATGGTGCTTCCAGCACCAATAGAGTCTCTATTTGAATTAATAAAAGGACTTGTAAAGGATCTTGATGGAAGTGAAGATGAGGTAAGTTTCCAGGTTTTTTTTTCAGTATCAATGATACTATGTAACATATGTGAAATTTGGACATTATTGGAAGTCTATTTTCTTCTACCTCATTTCACGTATATAAGCTTTGCTGCGGACAAACCTTGTGATCTACTAAAGATTGACTTATCTCTCTACTGGTAGCTTGATGAAGATGACCTTGAAGAGGAACAAAATTCTGTTGCTCGTCTCATTCATCACTCGTACTACAATGATGCCAAGGAAATGTTCAAGGTATCTAAATTTATTTTCCTTTATTTTTTAAAATAAATGCAGTTTCATAGTATTGATTTTTTTATCAGATCATGTTCTATAAGCATGACTTAAATGACAACTTGATGTAATCTATATCTTTTAAATTCTATTTCTACTATCCTTTCTGCCAATATAATAGCAAGTTACATAAATGCAACTCTCATGTCTCTGATATTTGATGTGCTTTCCTTTCCATGGAGATAGTTGATATCCTGAACGAGTGCAGTCTTTTTCTAGTCCTTTTTTGTGGTTGTAATACCTTTGATTCTTTTCTTCTTTTGAAAAATAACCAAGTGATCTCTTGGATTATTAAACAACCATAAAGGAATTTAGCCAGGCACTTAAAAAGCTAACCTTCATGGGCTTAACCTCAACCTTTTTTGCTTTTCTTTAACTCTGGTAACTTGTACCACTCTAATTGATATGGCTAAGATCCATGCATGTTCATTCATTTGTCTTGTCTAATTTTCATGGTCCCCCTCCTATTTTACGACCCAATTACTAATATATCTCTTTTAGGTGCATTAGCTAGAGTGTTATACAATAGTGTTAGCAACTTACTTTTTTTACTGAGTGAATAAACAACAAAATGGAGTTTGTGATGCTCTTTTCATTTTAATTGGAAGGTGATATTTTGGGAGTTGGGGCTAGTGGTAAATGTGAGTAGAAGATACAAACCATCTATTTTGTAACAGTCTTATGGTTAGGATCTGCTAGAATGACAATAGAAATCACACCAAAACTGAATATGTTAATGTATAATGGTGGACCGTCCCTATCAGTTTTTGTCTATGTACGACACAATACCCTTCGTAGAAAACTAGTCAACAATAGAATATTTGGTGATGATAACTCAACCTTTTAAACAATTTGTCATCTATGTTCTTATGAAGATGCAGGAAATAGCATGTGTTTTATCAATTAGAATGTGTTATTTAGTGCATGTGATTACCTATTTTAGAATAGCTAGTTTTGTTAGAACATATTGACGGTGTGCAAATTCAGAACTTTGCATGACATGTAAGCTAGATTCTTGTTTTATATTGTTTTATTTTTCATGCTTCTCAAGTTAAAATGTATGTGTCTTTTCCAGTTGATATCTTATATAGCAGTAGATTTTGTTGATAGAAGAGATCTGAACAGCAAAAGTATGCATTGTAATTTTAATTCTACTTGGTTATTTGATTAAAGTGATCTTATATCAAATCGCTGCTTGTGGTCGTAGAAGTCAAAATCCATTATGCACTATGTCTTCTTATTTTATTTTCTCAAAGTGTGGAACTCCATCTTTATCAGCTGCTGATACATTTCAATTCTTATTTTATCAATTTCAACTGTTGTTTTATCAATTCACTACTGTTCGGTTTTTTTTTGTTAAACAAATTGCTAAGTATATATACTTTTGCTTGTGAATGTAGTTAACGTTGTGGCTTACTGATTCATAATTTTAATCCAGGCAACAAGTGCCGGCAACAAGGTTTTTGGCTAAAAGAAGAAGAAGTTATCAACTTGGAAAAGAAAATGAAGAATCCGGTAATGACTAGCTTGGAAATTTAGGTATTAAAACTATTTTGGTTAGGTGTTGTAATTTATAAGTATTTTAGTTATGAACGTAGTATGTGTAGTTGTTTTGCTATAAATTTTGTATATGTTTGTCAGAAGTGATCATGGGATGATGTATGTAGACAAATGGTTTATTACAATAACAATATGTTTTCTTACAATGGTTTATTGTTTTGTATTATTGTGTGTTGAAATAATAACGGTTATAATCTGTTGTCATTGCAATTGAAATACAACAGCTTTTTAACCATTATAAAATATTATTGTAAATTGATGCGTTGAGAAAGACAGGGACATTCAAAGACAACGGTTATAATCCGTTATCTTTGCAATTGAAATACAACAATTTTTAACAGTTGTAAAAACTATTGTAAATCGATGCGTTGAGAAAGACAGAGACACTTAAAGATAATGGTTAAAAACTGTTGTCTTTTTTATTGAAACACAACAATGAAAAACTATTGTCATTTCTGTAGAAAATTGTTATCTTTTAACTCAAAATACAATGGTTAAAATTGATTTATAATGGTGAAAAACCGTTGTGTTTTACCTAAAAAGACAATGGTTTTAAAATCGTTGTCTTTGACCACACAGATCTTTCTCAATTGGTTGATTAACAATGGTTTTTTAAGAGTTTTTATAATGGTTTTCCAGCTTTATTAAAGTCATATTTTGGTGTAATGAGCTAAGTTTCGAACTCTAGATCTCTGACTTATCACTGGAAGGCTTAACCATGTCACTCTGTCCCTGAGGATAGTAAGAGAAGAAAGAAGCATATATGAAGATATTATTTCGGTGTTATTCTAAATTTTGATATTTTGACAAAGAGTTTAATTAAATTAGACATTGTCTATTGTTTTGATATGTTTGAGTAATGATTTGCATAAACACAGGTGGTGTTAATTTGGATAGTTCATGCTCAATGAGGTTGATTGATGATGACTTGGCATGGTCAAGGTGACACAGTCGATGATTTAAAAGTTTATAGAAATCAAAGAAGGATAGTGATAGGGGGAATTTTAGGGCTACTAGTCCATGTAAGATAAGTCAAAGGTCAGATGACTGATGTGGTCCAACAAGACAACACATAACAACAAGATCAAGGAGGCATGGACAAACTTGGGGCAGATTAGGCCGTCCGAGCGGACAACCCCGGCCCACCAGGTTGTCCGAACAAACGTCTCTAGGTCAAACCTACGACTTGATCTATTTTCCATAGTAAGGACACTTGGAGATGGGACACTGACTTGTATAGGGATTGGTGTCACTCTTTAAGGAAGGATGTCATATTGGAATCACGTACGAAACATCCAACCGGTTAACTTAGACCAGGGTACCGACCGATTGGCGGACTTCAGTGCTACACTTAGGATTGTATAGCACTCGCACCAAAAGCCGCAGTACCCATAGTGCGGGTCCCACTGAAGGTAGAATGGTAATTACAGATGATCTTACACATCCTACAACCTGTCGGCCAACGTACTTGGAGTAGGCGATCAACTGTCGTTAATAAAATAATAGTCGATCGGTCAACTCACTTATAGTGCACGGCCAACCAGCCAACTGAATAACTATGATCGATCAACCAGTATACTTCGGCCCTTTGACCATTCAGTTCTTTTGACCAGCTCAAAGACAACCCCAGCACAGTCTGTTGGTGTAGGCAGCACCTAAGTCAAACCTGGGGTTTGATAATGGCAAAGGGTTCAAAAGTTAAGATATTATGTTGATCTAACATGTTCACTAAGTATACAGGAAAAGAAACCCTAGGTACACTAGGCACGAAGTCCTGGTCGAGGACTGGGCACGAAGCCCTGGCAAGGAGCTGGGCACCGAATACCTGCTCGGAAGGTGGGCACGAAGTCCTGGTCGAGGACTGGGCACGAAGCCCTAGCAAGGAGCTGGGCACGAAGTCCTGGCAAGGAGTTGGGCACCGAAGACCTGCTCGGAAGGTGGGCATTAAGACCTGGTCAGGTGCATCGGGCAAAAGTCCAACCGGAGGAGCCGGTTGGCAAAAGGTAAACTCTCCTGAGAGGAGTAGGTGAGGACGCGTTCCCCGTCGAGAGAACAGTAGGCGTTGGCTCGACCTAGGGCTCCTTTTGGGAGACCCGAAGTCAGGACCAAGACAGCTACGGCTGTAAAGATCACTAATATTCTTGCTTTAGTATGTTTGGTACTAACCCTGGATGCAGGACCGAAGGAACGAGTTTCTGCAGCTCAGAATGCCCCAAAGGAGAGGGGCAGCAGCTGGGTTAGGCGCCCGGGAGGTCCCGAGCGCCCGAGGTCAAGGCCAAACAAGAGTTGAGCAAGAAAAATGCTTCGGAAGCTCACTGGGCCAGGCGCCCCCAAGCTCCCGGGCGCCCCTGTGGTCCCGGCCGCCCCGTATGCCTCGGGCGCCCTGGGTCCAAGCCAACGAAGCGATAGAATTCAAGTCAGCCGAGAAGCCAGCAGACTGAGTCAACCCGGGCGCCCCCGTCAAACCTCGAGCCCGATCCTAGAGGGATAAGGGCTGACCGAGTTCCGGATGAAGGTTTGCGGATCGAGAGACACGTGGAGGGCACCCCCAGCGTCCCGGGCGCCCCCAGGTGCACTATAAAAGGGGCTCGACCCCCAAGGCTTCTGACACAGTTTTTCAACGCCTCAATACTCTTCGCTCAAGTGCTCTGCTCCAGAAACATCTGATCTCGAGGTTCTAGCGCCGACGACAACCCTACGCACCGAAGAACGATCCACACCGGGCATCGGTAACGAAGAGTTAGATTTTTGTTTTTACTGCACTATTACTGTACAACTTCTTGTAATAACTTGCGCGATTATAGTATTGCCCGCAGTAAACGGTCAAGGACTGTGGGCCTGGGAGTAGGAGCCGACCGCGACTCCGAACCAAATAAAAAATCTTGTGTTCGCGTTTGTTTATCTTTATTTCCGCTGCGTAATTTCTCTCAATCTAATCCAAAACGGTTATACGATATTCACCTCCCCCTCTATTGTACTCTATCGATCCAACAAGTGGTATCAGAGCGGGGAAGCTCAAATTTCGTGCAACCACCAATTTGAGAATTTTTCGGATTTTTTTCTCGAATTGCTTTTATCGAATTTTTATCGTTAATCGAGATTGGTGCAACACCACTCGAAAATTTTTTTCTTCCCGCACTACTAATCCAAGACCAAGTCTTGGGATGTTTTTTTCCTCTCTCTTTCTTTTTCAGATAATTCCTAAATGACCATGCAAGACGGCTTCAGTACCGCCAGACCACCGCTCTTCAGTGGTGAGGATTTCTCGTACTGGAAGAGTAGGATGGAAGTCCACCTGAAAACTCAGGTGGACATGTGGATAATAATCCAGTCTGGTCTGGAAATCCCTAAAAATGCTGACGGAGTGCCACAATCCTATACCGAATGGGATACCGCCCTAAAAAGGAAAATTGAAGCTGATGCCAAAGCAACTCAAACACTCCAATGCGGCCTAACGAAAGAAGAACTGAATCAGGTGGGACCATTCAACAGTGCAAAGGAACTCTGGGGTAAGCTAATTGAGCTGCACGAAGGAACCTTCGACACCTGAATTAGCAAAAGGGACCTCCTCCTAAACTAGCTGTACACAATCAAGATGAACGACGATGAAACAGCAACCCAGCTGTAACGACCCGAAAAATTCTTTTAATATTTTTTTAAAAATATTGAGCATGTCTAGATAATTTTTCGAGGGACCTAGAAATATTAATATGAATTTTAGCCTAGAAATTCATGTTTTCTCATTTAAATTGGGAAAAATAAGCACTAATGAGCCTTATATGGGCTTTCTAGTACCATGATTATGGGTGAATTTTAGGTAAAAATTAATAGAAATATAAAGGGGTTTTAATGAGAAATATTAACATAATTATGGGAGAATTTTTAAGGAATTTTCGAAATAATAGAAAATAAAATAAAAATAAAATAGAAAATTAGTGCATGCACCAAGGATTGAACCTTGGACCTCTTGTACAACCATGCATGCACTAACCAATTCACCTAGCAAGGGAGTGCTATGAGGGAATGAAGTGGATTTTAGTTAAGGCTTGGGGAGAGGAAGAGTCACATGAGAGGAGGCACCATGTCTTTTCATTTGCCCTCTTTATTGAGCATAAATGGGAGATAACTCAATACTTGGGAGTTACTTCTCTTCTTTTCATCCACCAAGCCCTCCTCTTCTCCCCCTTCCTCATCCTAGCCGAAACCCACAAGCCCCAATTCCCTTGGAAAAGTTTCACAAGAAGGCTCCATCTTCAAGAACCAAGGTTCTTGTTCAAGGTTACAAGGGCTAAAGGTGGCTAGAAAGCAAAAAGGTCTTCATCCTTCTCCCAAATGTAAGGTCTATAATCAAGATCAACCAAGGTAAGACTCCCTCACCTGTGGTATAATAGCTCTCTTTGAAGTTTACCATGATATGAAAGACTTGTTTGAGATTTTATGTTGGAAAAAAAAGAAAAGAGCCATGAACCCTAACCCTATGACTTTCGGCCACTAGGGTTTTTGGGTCCATGATGATGTTAAAAAACTTGATCATGCTTTCTAATGTGTTCTCATGATGTTTATAGAATAAATACAATTTTTGGAAATATTTGGAGTACCCTAAGACCCTTTAGGGTTTGGGACCATCATAAGAATTCCATGGCTAGGATTGGATTTAACCCTTCAATTATGTACCTTGTATACCCTTATGATACAAGGGGAGGTTGAAGGGATTTATGTGAATTTTCACAAGGTCTTGTGACCCTAAGGGTTTCGGCCAAGGAGGGTTCTAGGGCAAGAAGTTAGGGCTTCCTCAAGTAAGGGGTCCAAGGGCCCCTATGGTTTGGTATGGTATGGAAGGTGTTAGATGATTAATTAGAAATTTTATGAATTTATTCATACACCCATGGTCCAAGCATGTTTCGGCCAAGCAAGAAAAATAGGGCTAGAAGTTAGGGTGAACCCTAATTATGAGCCCTAATGGCTTCTTATGACCTTATGGGTAATGTATGGTTGTTCCTTTTCTTTATGCTACCTTACATGTCATTTGAATGATGGAACTCCCCCTTATAAGTTTCATCCAAGCAAGATAAATAGGGTATGGGAGGAGTTAGGGTTCGAAGAATGATAGTTTATGGCTTATCATGAAATATATATATATATATATAGGTTCAAGCATGTGGTAGAAATGATGTTACTTATAACCCTAACCTTAAGTATCATATTTCATGTTTGTATGTTTATGATTAGATGTCATGTTTAATAGGGTTATTCATGAATGTCTTATGTTCTATGCCATGCACTTGGGTAGTAGGTAGCATGTTTATGGAAGTTCTACCTATGTGTGCTTGTGATAGATACCATGCTTATGAATGAAGATGCATGCCATGTTTTATGAATGAAGATGCATGCCATATTTATGAATGAAGATGCATGCCATGTTTTATGAATGAAGATGCATGTCATGTTTATGAATGAAGATGCATGCCATGTTTATGAATGAAGATGCATGCCATGTCTTATGAATGATGAAGCATGTAAAGTATTTTATTTTATGAATGGGCTTGTACCGGACCGAAGTATGGGTCCAAGGGATGGGCTCCTTAAGAACGCCCTGGTTTTGGACTACTGACTATGCTGTCCACGGTTCTGGCACTACCGAAGCTGTGCAACAGGGATGAGCACTTTAAGAACGCCCCGGTTCTGGGACTACCGACTATGCTGTCCTTACCCTAGTAGGTCGGGGCTCGCTACCTCGTATTTACTTAGGGATGCGCGCTTATGATGTATGTATGTGGTACAAGCCGGGGACCCCCAATGATGTTATGATTATGTTTAAGTATTTAAAAGTATGACTTTAAAAGTTAAGCATCGTTATGTATATGCATTTGACTCATGCATTCATTCATGTTATGCATTATGCCATGATAGTAATGTCTTATGCTTATGTTTCATGTTAAGACATATGCATGATAGTAAATGATTTATGTTATGATTATGTTAAGAAGATGCCATGTGCTATGTTAGAAAGCATGCCTATGTTTATGCCATACAGGTTGGTTCATACCTTATGTTTATGTTATGCCATGTATCGTGCCATGTTAAGAATATTTACTTATGTTTATGTTTATGCCATATATCATGCCATGCTAAGAATATTTACTTATGTTTATGTTCATGCCATGTTAAGTGAAACCTTATGTCCATGTACTATGTAAGAACTAGGTCATGCTAAATGATTTTAGATACTTATGTTCTATGTAGAGCACCAAGTTTTTCATGTGCTCATGCTCAAGTGATGAATGGTTTCAGTGAGTAGGAAAGAGTCTTACTAAGCCTGTGTACTTATAGTCTTATTTCCTTATACTGCAGATCACGCAAGGGGACAATAAGGAAGCAGCAGGAGGGCAAGAATGCATGTGTGTGGTAGTGACTTGGCCAAGAAAACAATATGTTTACTCGTCTTATGCTAGAACTTTACCTTTGCTACTTATGTGCTTGAATGATGACTTATGTGATTCTATGACATGATGTTAAGTATGACATGATATGATGCTAAGTATGAAGTCAATATGCCAAGTTCCCATGTCATTATGTTAGGAATGGTAGTAGGTGCATGTATGTGTAAGATTAAAGTTATTCCGCCGCCTTATGATGTCTACCTGCCCTACTCATGTTAACGTAACGCCGCTTTATGGAAAGGAAAAAAAAAGCGGGTGTTACAGGTTGGTATCAGAGCCAATCGCCATCTCACTACACACACATCTAGCCTTCCTCCTGCTGCTTCCAAGTAAGTACCTTTCTGCATATTTTATGATAGTAAGCACTTTTAGGATACTTTATGATTTTAGAATATGCAAGTATGAACGATGGTTATGATGAACAGTACTTTAGGATATGTAAATATGAACGATATTTTATCCTCTTTTATGAATCGAACATTTAGACTGATATAGGGGTAGGAAAAAAACTGATATTGGCCATACTTGTTTTGGTGAAGAAGAACATGGCTAGAAGACAGAGTAACCGACTTAACGAGACAACTCCGTCGCCTGACCTGATGCAATTAGTAACCCAGCTCCAGCGTCAAGTTACTGAGCAGCAGCAAACCATTAATACCCTGATGAACCAGCAAGAAAATTCCACTACTCCCCTAGTGAACCAAACTGGTACACCTGTTGCACCCACAGTTACGCAGAACCCTCCGACGGGGCCGACCACAGTAGCACGTCAAGAGGCTTATCTGATCCAGTGGTTGAGGCTGAAATTGGAAAATTTCTCGGGTGCTGGCGAACCATGGGACGCCCAAGCGTGGTTCAAGACAGTAGAAAGTACAATGGAGCTGCTAGATTGGCCGGAGCATGAGAAGATCAAGTGTGCATCATTCTGCCTTTCTGGAGATGCCAGAATGTGGTGGGAAAGGGTCAAGGCCAAAAGACAGGTGAACCAAATGACGTGGACGGATTTCGAGTCGGAATTCTTCGAGGAATTCTTTCACATGCGTGTCACGAACAAACATTACGACGAATTCACAGAATTTCGACAGGGTGACCTCTCGGTCAATGAAGCCATGAAGAAATTCAACCGACTGGCTCGTCTATGCCCCGAGTTGGTCCGCACTGAGAAAGAAAGGGTCCGACTTATGCTGAAAATGTTGCGGCCTGAAATAGCTCTGAACGTGGCCGGCGGAGTTAACAGACCGCATACCGCTGAGGAGATGTTTAGTAGTGCCCTACTCACTGAGCACTATCTAAATAATATCAATCAGCAAAGGAAGGCGCTAAATGAAAGTAAGGATTAAGTCCACTACGGGATTCTCGATTCTTCCTTTCATTATCTTTGATGTTTTCCTTTCATCATCGCTCAGGAGGGCAGAAACCCCAGGGTGCCAATACCAACTGGAAGGGAGACCAGAGTGGTAAACGAAAGCCATGGAACAACCCCTAAGGGGGCCCAGCAAATAAACAGGCTAAGCCTATCCTATGCGCGACATGCGGAAAAAGGCACCCCGGGGAATGCCGAAGAGGTACGAATCGGTGCTTCACCTGTGGAGTGGAAGGGCATATGGCGGCTTATTGTCCTACCAAGAACCAGGCCCCTGCCCAACAACTCGTCCAGTACCAAGGTGCCCCAGCGAAACTACACCATATGCAAGCTGAGCTGGAAGGTACCCCGATGCTGGAGGCCCAACCGACTATGATGAATGCCAGGGTTTTCTCGGTTACCAAGGAGGACGCTGCGGAAGCTTCTACGGTTGTCACAGGTCAGATACTTATTTTCAGTCAGTATGCTACTGCATTATTTGATACTGGGGCAACACACTCGTTCATTTCTGTGCCATATACCAAGAAGATCGATAGGCTTCCGCAAGTGTTAGACTGCAGGTTCTTAACGACCCTACCTTCGAGAGAAATAATGACATCCACTCATGTGCTGCGTGCGGTGCCGGTCGAAATTGCAGAAAGGGAACTTTACTGCGATCTAATGGTACTCGACATGCAAGATTATGATGTAATAATGGGAATGGATTTCCTGGGTAAATACGGTGCTTCTATTGAGTGCCGTAAGCGAAAGGTGGTCTTTCGACCTGAGGCAAGTTCTATGTTCGAATTCATCAGAGAGCCAAGGAAAAGAACCGGGAAATATTTATCAACTCTCCAAGCTCAGAAGATGTTAGACAAAGGATGTACTGGATTTCTAGCGTATGTGGTTGATGCTAGTCAAGTGAAGGAACGGAAGCTGGAAGATGTCCGAGTGGTATGCGATTACCCAGAGGTTTTTTCAGATGAATTACCAGGATTAGCCCCTGAAAGAGAAGTGGAATTTGAGATCGAATTGGTTCCTGGTACTAACCCGATCTCCAAGGCACCTTACCGTATGGCGCCGGTGGAATTAAAGGAGCTTCAGGAACAGCTACAGGAGTTGCTAGATAAAGGATTTATTCGCCCTAGTCATTCCCCGTGGGGAGCTCCGGTACTGTTTGTGAAGAAGAAAGACGGATCTATGCGAATGTGCATAGATTATCGAGCGTTGTACAACGTAACGATCAAGAACAGGTATCCCCTTCCGAGGATAGATGACCTGTTTGACCAATTAAAGGGAGCCACTGTTTTCTCAAAAATTGATTTGAGGTCTGGTTATCATCAAGTTAGAGTAAAACAGGAGGATATTCCAAAGACGGCTTTCCGAACAAGGTACGGGCACTTTGAGTTTGTTGTTATGCCTTTCGGCGTGACGAATGCTCCTGCTATGTTTATGAACCTTATGAATCGGGTATTCTCATTGCTCCTCGACAAATTTGTGATCATCTTCATCGATGATATTCTTATTTATTCGATGACCCAAGAAGAGCACGCTGAGCACCTGAAGATAGTATTAGAGATTCTTCGGGAAAAGCAACTCTACGCAAAATTTTCCAAATGTGAGTTCTGGCTCGACCAAGTGGGCTTTTTGGGCCATATTATTTCCAAAGATGGGGTTATGGTAGATCCAATAAAGGTTGAAGCTGTGAATAACTGGAGCCGGCCGAAGAACGCCAGCGAAATCAGAAGTTTTCTTGGGCTGGCAGGCTATTATAGAAAATTTGTGGAGGATTTCTCGAGGATTGTAGCCCCTTTAACGGCTCTCACCCGGAAGGATAAGAAGTATGAATGGACGGAAAACTGTGAAAGGAGTTTCTTGGAACTAAAAAGGAGACTTACAAGCGCTCCAATCCTTACTCTTCCAGAATGTAATCAGAGCTTCAACATGTATAGCGATGCCTCCAAACTAGGACTTGGAGCTGTACTTATGTAGAATGGAAAGGTTATTGCCTACGCCTATAGAAAACTCAAGGAATATGAACAGAATTACCCTACTCATGATCTGGAACTGGCCGCGGTGGTCTTCGCTCTTAAGATATGGAGGCATTATCTGGTCGGAGCGCAGTGTCGAATTTATACAGACCACCAGAGTCTGC
This sequence comes from Boesenbergia rotunda, assembly GCA_024364735.1. Lineage (NCBI taxonomy): Eukaryota > Viridiplantae > Streptophyta > Magnoliopsida > Zingiberales > Zingiberaceae > Boesenbergia > Boesenbergia rotunda. Next base: position 62,943 of record JAGFNQ010009808.1, on the reverse strand, counting down.
GATATGTCTTCACTCAGAAAGACCTGAATATGAGACAACGCCGATGGCTTGAGTTGGTGAAGGACTATGACTGCGAGATCTTCTACCATCCAGGGAAGGCAAACAAAGTGGCCGATGCACTCAGCCGGAAGTCAAGTGCCACCTTGATGTCCATATCGAAATTACCCCGACCACTTGAAAGAGAAATTATGAATTTTGGGGTTGAGATCATCTCCGGACGACTTTCCACCATGACAATATCACCCACGCTATTTGAGGACATACTGGAAAAACAAAGTGGTGATCGGAGTCTTCAGAAAATAAAACAGGAGATCCTAGAAGGAAAGGGCGATGGTTTTCATATCGCCAAAGGGGGGGTACTATACCTTAGGGATCGTCTATGTATTCCTAATGATCCGGAACTTCGAAGGAAAATACTGGCGGAAGCTCACGGAACCCCTTATTCGATGCATCCAGGATCCACCAAGATGTATCAAGATCTGAAGGAGAGGTTCTGGTGGTCCGGTATGAAGAGGGATGTGGCTCAGCATGTTAGTACTTGCATGACTTGCCAGCAAGTAAAAGCAGAACACCAGCGACCCGGAGGAGTTCTGCAGCCACTCGCGATTCCGGAGTGGAAATGGGAAGACATCTCTATGGATTTTATTTCAGGGCTTCCCAGGACTACGAATGGATATGATGCAATTTGGGTAATTGTGGACAGGCTGACGAAGTCTGCTCACTTCCTGGCGATCAAGATGACTGATTCAATGGAGCAACTGGCTCAATTATATGTTAAGGAGGTAATCAGACTTCATGGAGTTCCCAAGACCATCATCTCAGATAGGGATGGTCGCTTTACTTCACATTTTTGGGAGTGTGTTCAGAAGTCTCTCGGCACTAAATTACGATTTAGCACCGCCTTTCACCCTCAGACTGACGGGCAAACTGAACGGGTGAATCAAGTACTAGAAGACATGTTGCGAGCTTGTGCCCTGGATTTCAAAGGAAGTTGGTGTCGATATCTATGCTTAGCGGAATTCGCATACAACAATAGCTACCAGGCAACTATCGGAATGGCACCTTATGAAGCTTTGTACGGGAGGAGATGTAGGTCTCCGATCTGTTGGTACGAAAGTGGTGAAAAGAAGGAAATGGGGCTCACAACGGATGTCATCGACAGTACCACCCGAGCTATACAGAATATTCGACAATGAATCGAAGCTGCTCAGAGCCGGCAGAAGAGTTATGCAGATGTCCAGCGTAGACCACTGGAATTTAACGTTGGAGATTTGGTGTTCCTCAAAGTGACTCCTATGAAAGGGGTGACAAGATTTGCGAAGAAAGGAAAACTAAGTCCGCATTATGTGGGGTCGTACCTGATTCTGAAAAGAGTCGGTAAGGTGGCATATGAACTAGAGCTGCCTCCAGAGATGTCGGCTATCCATAACCTATTCCATGTGTTCATGCTTAAAAAGTGTATCCCAAATATGGACCAAGTGATCGAGCCACAGACAGTACAAGTTCAGGAGGACCTAAGTTATGAAAGCAGACCTATCCAGATTTTGGATAGGGAAGTCTAGAAGCTAAGGAGTAAGGAGGTACCCTTAGTCAAGGTCGTATGGCAAAGTCAACGGTTCGAGGAAGCTACCTGGGAACGCGAGGACGAGATGCGGCGCAAGTACCCGGAGTTATTCTAAGTTCGAGGACGAACTTTCACGAGGTATGGGGGATTGTAACGACCCGGAAAATTCTCTTAATATTTTCTTTAAAATATTGAGCATGTCTAGATAATTTTCCGAGGGACCTAGAAATATTAATACGAATTTTAGCCTAGAAATTCATGTTTTCTCATTTAAATGGGGAAAATAATCACTAATGGGCTTTATATGGGCTCAAAAAATGGTTTTAATTTAGGTAAAATTAATAGAAATATAAAGGTTTAATTAGGAATATTAGCATGATTATGGGTGAATTTTAAGGGAATTTTCGAAATAATAGAAAATAAATAAAAATAAAATAAAAATAGTGCATGCACCAAGGATTGAACCTTGGACCTAGTTACAACCATGCATGCACTAACAATTCACCTAGCAAGGGAGTGCTATGAGAGAATGAAGTGGATTTTAGTTAAGGCTTGGGGAGAGGAAGAGTCATATGAGAGGAGGCACCATGTCTTTTCATTTGCCCTCTTTATTGAGCATAAATGGGAGATAACTCAATACTTGGGAGTTACTTCTCGTCTTTTCATCCACCAAGCCCTCCTCTTCTCCCCCTTCCTCATCCTAGCCGAAACCCACAAGCCCCAATTCCCTTGGAAAAGTTTCACAAGAAGGCTCCATCTTCAAGAACCAAGGTTCTTGTTCAAGGTTACAAGGGCTAGAGGTGGCTAGAAAGCAACAAGGTCTTCATCCTTCTCCCAAATCTAAGGTCTATAATCAAGATCAACCAAGGTAAGACTCCCTCACCTGTGGTATAATAGCTCTCCTTGAAGTTTACCATGATATGAAAGTCTTGTTTGAGATTTTATGTTGGAAAAAAAAGAAAAGAGCCATGAACCCTAACCCTATGACTTTCGGCCACTGGGTTTTTGGGTCCATGATGATGTTAAAAATCTTGATCATGCTTTCTAATGTGTTCTCATGATGTTTATAGAATAAATATAATTTTTGGAAATTTTTGGAGTACCCTAAGACCCTTTAGGGTTTAGGACCATCATAAGGATTCCATGGCTAGGATTGGATTTAACCCTTCAATTATGTACCTTGTATACCCTTATGATACAAGGGGAGGTTGAAGGGATTTATGTGAATTTTCACAAGGTCTTGTGACCCTAAGGGTTTCGGCCAAGAAGGGTTCTAGGGCAAGAAGTTAGGGCTTACCTCAAGTAAGGGGTCCAAGGGCCCCTATGGTATGGTATGGAAGGTGTTAGATGATTAATTGGAAATTTTATGAATTTATTCATGCACCCATGGTCCAAGCATGTTTCGGTCAAGCAAGAAAAATAGGGCTAGAAGTTAGGGTGAACCCTAATTATGAGCTCTAATGGCTTCTTATGACCTTATGGGTAATGTATGGTTGTTCCTTTTCTTTATGCTACCTTACATGTCATTTGAATGATGGAACTCCCCCTTATAAGTTTCGGCCAAGCAAGATAAATAGGGTATGGGAGGAGTTAGGGTTCAAAGAATGATGGTTTATGGCTTATCATGAAATATATATATATATATATAGGTTCAAGCATGTGGTAGAAATGATGTTACTTATAACCCTAACCTTAAGTACCATATTTCATGTTTGTATGTTTATGATTAGATGTCATGTTTAATAGGGTTATTCATGAATGTCTTATGTTCTATGCCATGCACTTGGGTAGTAGGTAGCATGTTTATGGAAGTTCTACCTATGCATGCTTGTGATAGATACCATGCTTATGAATGAAGATGCATGCCATGTTTTATGAATGAAGATGCATGCCATGTTTATGAATGAAGATGCATGCCATGTTTTATGAATAAAGATGCATGTCATGTCTTATGAATGATGAAGCATGTAAAGTATTTTACTTTATGAACGGGCTTGTACCGGACCGAAGTATGGGTCCAAGGGATGGGCACCTTAAGAACGCCCCGGTTTTGGACTACCGACTATGCTGTCCACGATTCTGGCACTACCAAAGCTGTGCAACAGGGATGGGCACCTTAAGAACGCCCCGGTTCTGGGACTACCGACTATGCTGTCCTTACCCTAGTAGGTCGGGGCTCTCTACCTCGTATTTACTTAGGGATGCACGCTTATGATGTATGTATGTGGTACAAGCCGGGGACCCTCAATGATGTTATGATTATGTTTAAGTATTTAAAAGTATGACTTTAAAAGTTAAGCATCCTTATGTATATGCATTTGACTCATGCATTCATTCATGTTATGCATTATGTCATGATAGTAATGTCTTATGCTTATGTTTCATGTTAATACATATGCATGATAGTAAACGATTTATGTTATGATTATGTTAAGAAGATGCCATGTGCTATGTTAGAAAGCATGCCTATATTTATGCCATACAGGTTGGTTCATACCTTATGTTTATGTTATGTCATGTATCGTGTCATGTTAAGAATATTTATTTATGTTTATGTTTATGCCATATATCATGCCATGCTAAGAATTATTACTTATGTTTATGTTCATGCCATGTTAAGTGAAACCTTATGTCCATGTACTATGTAAGAACTAGGTCATGCTAAATGATTTTAGATACTTATGTTCTATGTAGAGCACCAAGTTTTTCATGTGCTCATGCTCAAGTGATGAATGATTTTAGTGAGTAGGAAAGAGTCTTACTAAGCCTGTGTGCTTATAGTCTTATTTCCTTATACCGCAGATCACGCAAGGGGACAATAAGGAAGCAGCAGGAGGGCAAGAATGCATGTGTGTGGTAGTGACTTGGCCAAGAAAACAATATGTTTACTCGTCTTATGCTAGAACTTTACCTTTGCTACTTATGTGCTTGAATGATGACTTATGTGACTCTATGACATGATATTAAGTATGACATGATATGATGCTAAGTATGAAGTCAATATGCCAAGTTCCCATGTCATTATGTTAGGAATGGTAGTAGGTGCATGTATGTGTAAGATTAAAGTTATTCCGCTGCCTTATGATGTCTACCTACCCTACTCATGTTAACGTAACGCCGCTTTATGGAAAGGAAAAAAAAAGCGGGCGTTACACCAGATTCACGCCAGAATCCTGGAACTGATGAACGACTTTCACACAATTGGTCACAAGGTAGAAAATCGTGACCTGATCAGGTATACCCTTAACACTTTCCCAAGAAACACCTTGTGGGCATCTATGGTAGATGCGTACAAAGTTTCAAGGGATTTGTCTAAAATTAAATTAGATGAACTATTTTCCGAACTTGAATTACATGAGCAGACTAACTGCACACTGGCCGAGAAAGACATTGCCTTTATTGCAGGTAAAACTGGAAAGATAACCAAGAAGAAGCCTCAATGTGAGCCCGAGTCTGATTCAGATTCAGACTCAGAAGACAGCGAAGGAGATCGACCCAAGCTGGTCCGGCTTGCCCGGAACTACTACAAGGAATTGAAGAATCAATCCAATAGAAGAAAAGCCAGCCAAAAGAAGGAAGATCCAGCTAAACCAACTAAGAATAAATCAAGTGTGACTTGCTTCAAATGCAACAAAAAGGGACATTTCAAATCGGAATGCCCTAACCTAAAAGAAGCCAAGAAAGGAAGAAGAAAGAAGGCTCTTCATGCAACGTGGGACAAGTCTTCCTCCGAAGAAGAAGAAGAGGCCCCACAGTCGAACTTGCTCACCCTGACTGCCTCAGACGAAATCGAGAACGAGTCAGAATCGGAGCCGGATGACGGAAAACTCACGTTTTCAGAGGATGACGAAATAACTGTAAGTGGGTTTTCTAGAAATCAATTGTCGGAATTAATTGCCTATCTTTCTCGAGACTTGGCGAAAGCCAAAATCCAAGTTGAGTCCCTCCGACAGGAAGTAAAAATCTTGAAAGAGGGAGCTGACTCTAGATCCTTAACTGAGAAAGTTCAAGAAGGAACCTCTACTCAAGTTGAAAAACTTAAGAAAGAGAACTCCTCCTTAAAAACTCAAGTCAAGGACCTTAGAGCAGCCTTAGAACGGTTCACTTCTGGTTCTAAGGGTCTTGACATGATCCTTGGAAAACAGAAGTCGGTTCTAAATCGATCCGGGCTAGGCTATCGAACTAAGTCTAGACAAAGATCATGTTATGCTGTACTGAATCGTTCTAGACCTAAAATTCAGGCATGGGTACCCAAACTATGCCTGAACAACCAAACTGGGTCAAATCAATATTGGATCCCCAAGGACAAGATTCACATCTTGCTGAACCATTATCATGGCTTTAGTCCAGGGGGAGTCAATTTAAAAACAATTTTTATAGTTAAATGAATTTACTTTCGTGTTTTAAATTGCATGATTGCTTGTCTATTTAATTTTTGTAATTTACCATGCTTAGACTTAGGACTGGTTAGATTAAGGACTGAACCAATTAACTGAAATTTGAACAACCTAGTATTAGGTGGCGGTGAGATGATAGTACGTTAGGGAAGCCTCTTCTAATAAGGACAAGTATACTCTACTTGGTCTCTTTAGACTGGTGAAACTAGCCGAAGCTACCGATCCAAGACCCAAACTAGTTAGACCAGAATTTTTCAAAAAATAATTTTGAAAATAAAATTTCATTAAAAGGCTTTGTCAAGGAAAGGGTTAATGATCCAATAAGGCTACGGCCAAAGAAGGCCTAGTGCCTCGCCAAGACCTGGAATCCAATTCTTGAAATTCAAATTCAAATTATTCTTTGTCAAATTCGAATCTAACACAAATTTTCAGTTAATTGTAGATTCAAACACTCTTTTTCAAAATAAACTCAAAACCAATTTTTTTCAAAATTTAACTTTTTCAAGATGAACCATGATTTTTCAAAAATAATTCTATCAAAACCTGTCTCACAAAAACCCTTAAGGCTAACGTGATTGACAACTCTAGATTGGGTGAGACAGACTAGGTTGTGAAAATCAATTTAGGCTATTCCTGATTCTAATTGGATCCAAATCAACAAAACTCTTTATATGTAGGAACATAAAGATTTGGACTAATGGATGTTGGATAGCGGGTGCTCCAGACACATGACTGGGGATAAATTGAAATTCACCAAACTCAAGTTCAAGAACCTAAGCTCAGTAGCATTTGGCAACAATGCTACACTCAAGGTGATTGGGTCAGGTAACATTGAACTTAAATCTAACTTTGTTATTAAAAAGGTTCTTTTAGTTGAAGATTTTAAATTTAACTTGCTTAACATAAGTCAATTGTGTGATACTGGTTATGTAGTTACCTTTACCAACTCTAACTGCCTGATTAGAAACTTGCAAGACTCAGAAATCATGCTTAAGGGTACTAGGAAAAATAATGTTTACACTATAAACCTTCCCCTAGTACCTAAATGCATGTTAACTCAGTTAGAACAATCGAACCTCTGGCATAGGAGATTAGGTCACACTAATCTGAGATTAATTTCAAAAATCACCCAACTTGGCCTAATTAAAGGTATACCTAAAATTAAAAATGATGAAAACTTAATATGTGAATCATGTAAGCAAGGTAAACAAACCAGGTCTAATCACAAACTAATTCAATCTGATCTAACTCAAACCATACTTGAGCTCCTGCACCTTGACCTATTTGATTCACACGGAGCCAAGTCACTAAGCGGAAACCGGTACTGCTTAGTAATTGTTGATGATTACTCTAGGTTTACCTGGGGTTAGATTTCTAAAGACCAAAGATGAAACCCTAAACCTATTTAATGATTTTTGTAAGTTAATTGAAAATCAAAATGATACCAAAATTAAAAGACTTAGGAGTGACCACGGGGGAGAGTTTGAAAATCAACGATTCGAGAAATTTTGTAAGGTAAACGGGTACATACACGAATTTTAGTGTCCTAGAACCCCCCCAGCAAAATGAGATAGTTGAACGGAAAAATAGAACCCTACAGGAAGCCGCTAGGGCTATGCTCAATGAATTTAACCTAGCTAACTAATATTGGGCAGAAGCAATTAGTACGGCTTGCTACATCCAAAATAGGGTACTAATTAACAAACGACACAATAAAACACCCTATGAATTATACTACCATAGACTTCCAAACCTACATTACCTAAGGGTCTTTGGGTGCAAAGTCCATATCCTAAACACCAAGGACTATCTAGGTAAATTCCAGTCTAAGTCAACCCCAGGCATCTTCTTAGGATATTCAACAACAAGTAGAGCCTATAGGGTTTACAATAAACAAACTAAGAAAATTGAAGAAATAATAAATCTGATATTTGATGAAGAAAATAACTCAAAATCTTATAATCCAGATCTAAATTCATCAAATACTGATCAAGAAGAAAATGAACATACTACTGAACCTTTAATTGAACCCCTAAATGAACTAAATATTAAACCAACCATTGAGACAATTGAACCAGCAATTGAACCAACCCAAGTAGTTGAACCAATCGCCGAACCAAACCGACCAGCCGGACCTGAGGCTGAACCAAGTTCCAGAAAAACTAAGAAACCCAGACTCAGTCACCCAACTGATCAGATTGTGGGTGATCCAACCTTAGGAGTCAGAACTAGGTCCGCCTATAGGAACCTTAGTCAGATTGCAATGATTTCAAAAATTGAACCTAAGACCATAGATGAAGCCTTACCTGATCCTGATTGGATCATAGCAATGCAAGAAGAGTTAGCCCAGTTTGAGAGGAACCAAGTCTGGGAACTAGTACCTAAACCTGAGGGCAAATCCATTATTGATACTAAGTGGGGTTTTAGGAACAAGCTAAATGATCAAGGAGAAATAGTAAGAAACAAAGCCCGCTTAGTAGCCAAAGGGTTCAGTTAAGTAGAAGGGTTAGATTATGACGAAACCTATGCCCCAGTAGCTAGACTTGAGTCCATTAGGATGTTGTTAGCCTTTGCATCCCATAAAGGATTTAAACTCTATCAAATGGATGTAAAGTCGACTTTCTAAATGGATTTATTAAGGAAGAAGTCTATGTAGGACAACCCCCTAGTTTCGAGGACTTAGAAATACCTGACCACGTTTACAAACTCACTAAAGCACTTTATGGACTAAAACAAGCACCTAGGGCCTGGTATGAACGCTTATCAACTTACCTAATCTCTAAAGAATTTAAACAAGGACAAATTGACTCAACCCTATTTATTAAAATCTTAGGAAAAGAAATCTTTATTGCCCAAATCTATGTCGATAACATAATTTTTGGATCCACCAACTCAAACTTCCTAAAAGAATTTGTTAAAATAATGGAAAATGAATTTGAAATGAGCTTAGTTGGTGAGCTCAACTTCTTTCTAGGGTTACAAATTAAACAAACTAGGGATGGAAACTATGTTCATCAATCCAAATATATATGCTAAGGAGTTAATAAAGAAATTTAAAATGGATAACTCTAGAAGCATAAGTACCCCCATGGCCACAAATGTAAAAATAGATAGTGACCCTGATGGTAAACCAGTAGACCTTAAACTCTATAGAAGTATGATTGGAAGTCTACTGTACCTTACAGCCAGCAGACTTGACATTCTTTTTGCTATAGGAATGTGTGCTAGATACCAAACTTGTGCTAAGGAAACACACTTAGCAGTCCTAAAAAGAATACTAAGATATGTTAAGGGCACACTAAATGTAGGGATTTGGTATCATAGGACTTCAACCGTTGACTTGTCAGGATACTCGGATTCCGACTACGCTGGTTGTAAATTAGATAGAAAGAGCACAAGTGGAAGCTGCCAACTGTTAGGAAATAGTCTAGTAAGTTGGTGCAGTAGAAAACAACACTATGTAGCTCTATCCACAACTGAAGCTGAGTATGTAGCTTTAGGAGAGTGTGTAGCACAACTCTCAAAGACTTCAAGCTTAACTACTCTCAAACTCAGGTCTACATTGATAATATAAGCTCAATTAACCTAACTAAGAATCCAATCCAATACTCCAGAACTAAACACATAGAAGTCAAACACCACTTTGTAAGAGATCACGTAGCCAGGGGTGAGATAGTCCTTAAGCATGTAGACTCTAAATCTAACTTAGCTGACATATTCACCAAACCCTTACCTGAGTCTGAGTTCAGCTCACTAAGAAGACAGTTAGGGTTATGCTTGGTAGAATAGGTTAACTCTACTTTTCTTTGTTTTAACTGCTTTACTTGATTTTAAAATCAGTTTTTACTTAGTTTGAAAGATTTTTTTTGGCATTGGTTCAGTTTAAATCTTGAATTGGTTCAGTACAACACATTATTCTTTTGCTATATTCTTATGCAATTTTTTTTGCTATATTGCTTTGTTTTTTTTTGATATATGGCAAAGGGGGAGAGAATGGAAAGGAGTGAAGGTTTGAAAATTAAATTTAAAAAAAAATTAAATTAATTTTATTAAAATTTTCAAAACTTTATCCTTTTTTCAAAAAGTAAAATAATCTAAATATTTTCAAAAACCTGTTTTCAAGTACTTAATTTAAGTTACTTTCAAAATATTTTTTCAAAACAATGTCTAAGTACTTGACCTAAGTTGATTTCAAAATTGTTTTTAAGTACCTGACCTAAGCTGTTTTCAAAAGTGTTTCTAAGTACTTAAACTTAAGCTATGTTCAAAATTTTTTCTAAGCACTTATCTTTAATAAAAAGCTTCTAAGTAAAAAGGTTCTAAAATACTAAAAAGATTGGAAAATTTTCACAACTCAAAAATTTCTTTAGTAATAAAAACTTTAGAAGATGTTTAGAAAATTTTCTACTAAGTTATTGACTTAAAAATTTCTCTAAAGTGTAAAATTTCTAAGTATAAATTTTCCAAGTGCCCAACCAAATTTTTGTTGGAAAATGTTTTCTAAAAACTCCTTTTGAAAAATGTTCTAAGTGTTGAAAAATCAATTCCATTTTTAGACTTAGAAAATTTTCAAATCCCACGAACCTTTGAAAAACCTAGGGGGAGATTCCTTCCAGGGGGAGGAAACTAAACTGGTATTTCACCTGTTTTTTACTTAACTTTTTGAACTGGGTTGCCATAAATCAAAAAGAGGGAGATTGATGGTGCAGGCGGCACCTAAGTCAAACCTGGGTTTTGATAATGACAAAGGGTTCAAAGGTTAAGATATTATGTTGATCTAACATGTTCACTAAGTATACAGGAAAAGAAGTCCTAGGTACACTAGGCACGAAGTCCTGGTCGAGGACTGAGCACGAAGCCCAGGCAAGGAGCTGGGCACCGAAGACCTGCTCGGAAGGTGGGCACGAAGTCCTGGTCGAGGATTGGGCACGAAGCCCTGGCAAGGAGCTGGGCACCGAAGACCTGCTCGGAAGGTGGGCACGAAGTCCTGGTCGAGGACTGGGCATGAAGCCCTGGCAAGGAGCTGAGCACGAAGTCCTGGCAAGGAGCTGGGCACCGAAGACCTGCTCGGAATGTGGGCACGAAGACCTGGTCAGGTGCATCGGGCAAAAGTCCAACCAGAGGAGCCGGTTGGCAAAAGGTAAACTCTCCTGAGAGGAGTAGGTGAGGACGCGTTCCCCGTCGAGAGAACAGTAGGCGTTGGCTCGACCTAGGGCTCCATTTGGGAGACCCGAAGTCAGAACCAAGACAGCTACGACTGTAAAGATCACTAATATTCTTGCTTTAGTATGTTTGGTACTAACCCTGGATGCAGGACCGAAGGAACGAGTTTCTGCAGCTCAGAACGCCCCAAAGGAGAGGGGCAGCAGCTGGGTTAGGCGCCCGGGAGGTCCCGGGCGCCCGAGGTTAAGGCCAAACAAGAGTTGAGCAAGAAAATGCTTCGGAAGCTCACTGGGCCAGGCGCCCCCAAGCTCCAAGGCGCCCCCGTGGTCCCGGGCGCCCCGTATGCCTCGGGCACCCTGGGTCCAAGCTAACGAAGCGATAGAATTCAAGTCAGCCGAGAAGCCAGCAGACTGAGTCAACCCGGGCGCCCCCGTCAAACCTCGAGCCCGATCCTGGAGGGATAAGGGCTGACCGAGTTCCCGATAAAGGTTTGCGGATCGAGAGACACTTGGAGGGCGCCCCCAGGTGCACTATAAAAGGGGCTCGACCCCCAAGGCTTCTGACACAGTTTTCAACGCCTCAATACTCTTCGCTCAAGCGCTCTGCTCTGGAAACTTCTGATCTCGAGGTTCTAGCGCCGACGATGACCCTACGCACCGAAGAACGATCCACACCGGACGTCGGTAACGAAGAGTTAGATTTTTGTTTTTACTGTACAACTTCTTATAATAACTTGTGCGATTATAGTATTGCCCGCAGTAAACGGTCAAGGACCGTGAGCCTTGGAGTAGGAACCGACCGCGACTCCGAACCAAGTAAAAAAATCTTGTGTTCGCGTTTGTTTATCTTTATTTCCGCTGCGTAATTTCTCTCAATCTAATCCGAAACGGTTATACGATATTCACCCCCCCTTTATCGTACTCTATCGATCCAACACAGTCCATTGGACTATGAGTAGGTCATGTCATTGATTCTTATCAGGTCTAACTATAGTTGGGTTGGGCCTCCATGTTCCTATTGGATCTGGCCCCATAAATTGGGTCCAACAGGCTAGGTTCCCTTAATGGGTCTCCACGTGTGCATACAAATAAACCCATCAACCCAATTACACACAAATCTAGGTCAATCCTTGGTAAGACACAGATAAATCTTATCCTGTCACCATAATCACTGACCTACTCAGTGTACCATTGGTCTATCTATTTTTATCAAACTTTTTACAAGAAATCTATTAATTGGACAATCATCTTATGGCTGACGTGACATCCTGACGGTGGAGGGTTACCAAAAGGTATCACCCATATAAAGAAGTCCCTCCTCCATGGCGCAGGTATGTTTTTCAGAGATTCTGTTCCATTAGGTTCTAATTCTCTACCTTTTGCGATCACTGACTTGAGCATTAGAGTACATGCACCAGGGACCCCCCCTAAACTTGCCTCTAATGCTATTTCTCTTGAGTATTTCTTTTTTCAAGATTCAATGATGGTAGTGTCGGTCTAACGCAAGTCAACACCCTCGTCGCATCATCCTTCACCGTTCGTGAACAGGATTAAAATTGGCGTCGTCTATGGGAAACTCTTCGACTTGAAAAAATGGCAGATTCCACTAACAACATCATGACTACCATTACACTCTCTCAAGAAGACTTAGAGCTTTTAATAGTGACCAAGGCACAACTTCTGGCGTAGCAACCACAACAGCTTGGTGGCTCTATACCCCAAGCTCCCGCTGTCTCAACCACGGCGTCGCAAGATGTAGACATGACCACGCGACAAGCTCCTTTTCCTCAAGCTCTTATTTGCTCAAAGGGTGGAGACGAAGAGCGGGTCGATCGGATGGACACTGCTTCCTTTGGTCACGCTTTGTAACGCAACTCCCAAAAGGGTAAAGCGCCTGTCACTCGACGCTCACCCGATCGACCGAGAGTGCCTTTCTCTATGGAGATCTTGGATAATCCCTTGCCCTGTCATTTCAAAGGCATTTCTATCGAGGAGTATGGAGGAGCAATTAATCCCAAAGAGCACGTGATAAAATTTGAAAATGATGCTCTACTACATTAATACTCAGATAGAGTTAAGTGTAGGGGTTTTCTTACAACCCTTTTGAGCCCTACGCAATGGTGGTTTGATAGACTGCCCCATGACTCCATCCACAATTTCAAAGAGTTTAAAAAGATCTTTTTTATAATATTTTACCAGTAGCAAGAGATATCATAAGACCAATATGAAACTCTTTTATTTGAAGAAAGACCCTAAAGAGTCCCTAAGGGCTTATATTAAAAGATTTAATCAAATAGCTATGGATGTTCCTACAGCTACCCAAGAAATATTAGTAAGTGCTTTCTCTCAAGGACTTATGGATGGGGGGTTCTTTCGCTTTATGGTATAAAAGCTACCAAAGAGTTTTGATAATCTTTTGCAAAGAGCTTCGAGCTATATCAATGTTGAAGAAGCGTAGGCCGCTCAATGTAAGGAAGTTGTGCTAGCGCCACCACAGTTGACTCAACAAAAAGTCACTAAGCAAATTGGCCCTATTAGAGGCTCTCGATCGGCTCTCGTTACTCAAGGAGGCGATCCCATACAAATATAACAAGTCGAGACTTCTCAGAACAATGGAGCAGGAGCTCATCAATGGAAACCTTTTTGCACATATCACTTGAGTCAGACGCATGACATAAAGGATTATCGATAGTTGGCCAGAGAACAAGCTTGGCATGCTCAATAGGGATTTCAACAACAGGGTCCCCCTCAAGGAAATTAGAATAATGGAGGTCAACCTCAACCTTCCCAAGCTATTGATCAAACATTTCCACCCACTGATTAGGAGCAGCCCATTTCGTTCCCCATCGACGAGGAATAAGAAAACCAGATGAATGTCGTGTACAGAGGTGTGAGTATCATCTCGGGAGAACCAGATGAATGTCGTGTACAGAGGTGTGAGTATCATCTCGGGAGAACCCACATATAGAGATACCAACTGAGCTCAGAAGGCTCTAGTTTGAAGATTAGAAGTCCATGAGATCGGGTCCAGTCAAGCCTAAGCTGCAGGACCCAGATCGGCTTTGGACCCCAAGATTTACAAGGGGTGGAGGTGCCCTATAAAGATGCCTTGGTTATCATGGCGATTATTGCCAACTATGAAGTTTATCGTATCTTTGTATATACGGATAGCTCTATAAACATCCTCTTTCAGAAAGCATTTGAGCTGTTATAGATTGACATAGCCAATCTGCAACCAGTAGCCACACCACTCTTTATAGGTTATGAGGTGTAGATGTTCGGCCAAATCAAGATGGTCGTATCTCTTAGGAAGGAGCCATTGAAAAGGACATGTCATGCTACTTTTCTGGTGGTGGATACCCCTTCCACCTACAATGCCATCATAGGGTGACTCGTTCTCAATGAGTTTCGAATAGTGGTTTCACGATATATTATTTGAAGATTATGTTCGTTGTGGGGGACCAAGTTGGAGAAGTAAAAGGGGATCAGCTAGTGTCTTGGCGATATTATGTCGATGGTGTAAAAGTAGAAGTCAGGAAGGCCTTCCGAGCCCTGCCAGCCAAGTGCAACACTATAGCTCATTCACCATGGGCTGAGCTACTAGAGGAGAAGGAAGAAGTACAAATCCATCCTACTCGGCCAGAGCCGATGGTCAAGATAGCAACCAATATGTCGCCTACGCTGAGGCAAAAGCTCATTACCTGTCTTGCCCAGAACAAAGATGTATTCGCATGGTCTCCACAAGAGCCGAAGGGGATATCCCTTGAGATTATGGAACACCAGTTGCATGTGTTCCCGAATGCCCGACCTATAAAATAAAAGAAGAGAGACTTTAGTGCCAAACAAAATCAAGTCATCCGAGCTGAGGTCAACAAGTTGATGGAGGCTAGGTATATACGAGGAATCCAACTCCCTGCTTGGCTAGCCAATGTAGTTGATAGGGAGGTCAATTGTAGGTTGCCACGTGGCATAGGAGCTCGCTACGTGGCACAAGAGTTTCCACATGGACTCATCCAAATTGTCGTCGGTGGCTCCCGATTGGGAATTGATAGATCGAGTGCGTTGCTAGAGGGGGGGTGAATAGAACTTTGTCGAAGTTTTCTCTACAAGATTGTTAGCGCAATACAAACAAAAATAATAACCAATATCAAATTCAACGCTAACAAGGAGATTTTTACTTGGTATCCACCTCGAAGGTGACTAATCCAAGGATCCACGCAGTTGCACACTCTCCACTATGAAACCCTCGTTCAAGGTGGAGAAAACCTTTACAAGATCGTCTTCTTCCTCTTTACAAGATGCAATGAAAAGTGAGAGGAAGATCTGAGGAGTATTGGCACTAACAACACTTTTGTACAGTAGAAAACCGTACCATTCTCGTGCCAAAAAGTCCCCTTTAAATAAGAGAACAGGATAACTTTACAAGATGTCCAGCCCGCACCAGTCGACTGCCCCTGGGGCAGTCGACTGGTATAGCCTTAAATGCTAGCCAACGGCTATATTTTGGGGTTACCAGTCGACTGCCCCTAGGGCAGTTGATTGGTCGAAGGCTGAAAACCTTCTGTGAGTTTTGGCAGTCGACTACCTTTGAGCCAGTCGACTGCCCAGCTTCTACAAGCCCTCACACTCACTCCGAACACTCTCCTTCACATGTGCCTTCAGGTATACTTCCTTAGCTTACCCCTTGAAGTCTTCTTCCACCGGCTCTCGTCCCTCGGATGCGCACACAAGCCTTCCCTTGGCTTGCCTCCATGCCACCCTTCATGTGTGCCCTTTGAAGTCCACTTCCCAGCTTGCCCTTGGAGTCCTCCTCCCTCGGCTCTCGTCTTTCGGATGTGTCCTCCTTGTGTGATTCTCCAAGTCCTATAAACTCAATCACACATATCAAATAACAACACAACACCCTAACCTTAAACGTATTGGCACACACATCAAAACCATGATCTCCCCGATCATCCTTGGGCCAATTGCCTCAACAATCTCCCCCTTTTTGATGTGTGGCAATATGTTTAAGTTAGGGAGAAAATACAAGTCAACAACAGTAAATAACAATAGCAATTGAAAAACAAGACATAGTAAAACCAAGAGGAACCTCCTCCTTAACCCATGTCTTCTCCCATTTTCAATTCTTATCATAAACTAAAAATTAAGTTGCAAAGCTAACTTAACAACAAGCAACAGCAATTAGAAAAATACAAGACATAGCAAAATCTAAGAGGCAACCTCCCCCTTAACCTATACCTTCATCCATTTTCAATTTTTCATCATAATCCAAGATTAAGTCAAAAATTTAAGGTAAAAATCTAACTTAAACCACCCATTCTTCCCCTTTGACACCATCAAAATGATTGCCCTAAACAATACTCACCCATGGTATCAAATGAGAGAACTTCTCGTTTCTGAAAAATTTCAGAATCTGAATTCAGCCGTATTAGTCGACTGGCCAAAATTGCAGTCGACTGATACTCTGCCAGTCCCAATTTTCAGCTTTTGAGCCGAATTTCAGAAACCTCCCAAAAATTCCAAAAAATTTCAAAAATTGTAAAAATTTACAGGCATGTTTGATATAATATACTCTATCAAGGAAAAATATCAGTTCATGAAAAATTTCAATCATGCTTGACTTTTGACTAAAGTTCAAAATTCTTAAAAACCACTAAGTTTGTATCAAAATCTCAACTTAGTTTTGCAATCATATATCATTTAAGCTTATGGCAAAACATATAGAATATAAAATGGTTTTCAAATGTTTAAAATATCCAACCATGATCTTTGGGCAAGATGTCCATTAATTAAACACTTGCTTTCCTCATGGTTAGACTATTTTCAATAATTTTGATACATTTAATGATTCAACACTATGCCACAAGCACAAGTGAACCAATTGTATCATCCTAATGGATCAAGCACCACCTTCCTATTGTATTACTCCAAGGTTCATCCTATACCTCTACAAAACACATACCAAGGCCTCTTCTTAAGGATGTGAACTCCGATTCGGGAAGAGGCTTGGTAAAAATGTCGACAAGGTTTGACTTTGACTCAACATAGTGTAATTCTATGTCTCCTCTTGCCACATGGTCCCTATGAAGTGATGCTTCACTTCAATGTGTTTTATTCTAGAATGGTGAACCAGATTCTTAGTCAAATTGATTGTACTTACATTATCACACAATACTTTGACCTTGGAATAATATAACTCATAATCCTCTAAAGTGTGCATGATCCAAAGTAGTTGGGACACACAACCACCCATTGCCACATATTCAGCCTCCGTTGTTGATAGGGCAACACATGGTTGTTTCCTACTACTCCAACTAACTAAAGAAGACCCAAGGAATTGTCATACTCCACTAGTACTCTTCCTATCTAGTTTACATCCCGCATAGTCCGAATCGGTGTATCCAATAAGATCAACATTTGGGATTCTAGGACACCAAAGCCCGACATTGAGAGTACCTTTAATATACCTTAGGATCCTCTTTACTACCACCAAATGAGACTCTTTGGCACATGATTGGTACCTTGCACACATACCTACCGCAAATAGTATATCGGGTCTACTAACGATTAGGTACAATAGACTACTAATCATGCTCCTATATTGTTTTGAGTCTACTATTTTCTCTTCAACATCACTATCCATTTTCACATTGGTTCCTATAGGGGTGGATGCTACCTTAGCATTTTCTAAGCCAAATTTCTTTAGCATTTCCCTAGTATACATAGTTTGAAATATATGTGTGATAAGTGTTATTTTGTTGATCATTTCAGATTCTAAAATCCATGTTTGACCCATATTTTACTTGCTTAATATTGAATTTAGCCTAGGTTTTATGAATTTATTCTATTTTGGACTTTATTATAAATCTTGATACATTGGAAATATTTTGGCAGTAAATTGTGAATCTATTTTTTATAGGCTTGGAAGGATCATGGACCTAGGTCATGCTGGGTCAAACTTGAGTCAGAAGTGGACCCGGATCGAGTGATCAAGCATCCGACTAATATGAGTCGTCCGATTCAAAAACGGCTTGATCTAAGCCATCTGAGAACTTTTGATGCAATCCGAGCTGGGGTTGAGGCTAATTAAGCACTCAGGTCAAGATATGAAGGTTTTATCCAAATCAGAGATCATTCAGCCGTTGGATCAAGCTCAGGAGGATCTAGACCGTCCATTCAAAGATCAGGTTGATCTGAGCCATCCGTTGCAAATCTGGAAGATCCGAGCTACTGAGAGGCAGATCCTGACTCTTGATCAAGATCTGGAAAGTTTGATTCAAATCGGATGAGATCTAGCCATTGGATGGAGTTAAGATAATCTGGGCCGTCCATTTCCAAACTATATAAACTGATTTCATCTTCCCCGATCAGTTGTCGCGTCTTCGCTGCAGTTTCCAATTTTTCGCATTTTTCACTGTTCTTCTTCAAGTTTTCTTCATTCGATCGCGCGACCGCTTGGATTTCCACCTTAGATCAAGGTTCTAGATCGTCGGGAACGTGTCTCCGTGAAGATTCCAGCTCCAATTCGCCACTGAACAGAGCAAAGCAAGGGTTTCGCCAGATCTTCCATTCGAGTGCTTGGATCTCGGTTGTGTGCCGTTTTCATCCATCTGAGCTAGCCGGAGGGTTCTCTGGATTGCTCTGATCATCCCCAAGTCATCATCGCAATCCAACACAGCTAGATCGAGGAGATTGGATATGAGTTTCAGCTGGAGCAGAGTTTGAGTCAGAATCGATCATAGAGTCGGATTTTCCAGTGATTTGTTGAGCTAAGGGGTTCGAGGCTCACTCTTGTGTGACGGCAAGAAGATCATGAGCTAAGGAAGGGATCTAAGCTTAATTTCTTAGTGAATTTTCATTTCTAAGCTGTAGTTTCAATTTATGCGTTCTTTTCCATTTCTGAACTTTGTATCTGTTAATTCGGTTCTACTGAATTGTTCCTACATTCAGTATGTTTTCAATTCTGCAATCTTATTAGATAAGTTGCTTGTTTAGTGAACACTTGTATTTAATCTTAGTTTACTTCGCAATTCAGTTTATCTCGGCATAACAGTTAGAATTCCTGCGTATCAATTTAGTTCTGCTTATCAACTTTCAGTTAATCATTTCTGAATTTTGTATCAGTGAATCTAGTTTTTTTTTCTGAATCGTTTCTGAACACTAGTTTGGTACAATTGATCTCAGTTGCATATTTGTTTTTGCATTCGATTTGATGCTGCATCTTTGCATTAGTTTTCTGAAATTCTGCATTTCATTTCTGCATTCCTTGTAACGCCCGCCTTTTTCCCACACCTTAAGGTGTGGCGAGGAAGGCGTCGTTACGCTAAACATATATGTACGTATAAAACATCTTAATGCAGCGGAATAATTTTTTTCTTTATACACATGCATTTTACCATGCAACTAATACTTGAACATGTATACATGCCTAAACTTGTCATCCATGAACCTAGTGTCATTGGACTTAGCATATTAACGACATGCATGGCATTATGATATAACCATTCCATAGCTTATTCATAATCATCATAAGTAGCAGTAACTTATCCGTAACCATAGCATCATGAGTCTTAAGCCGTTCATTAGGCATAACCATTATAAACATAGCATAAAATTTAAGGAGGCATTTTCAAAACCCAAGACATGCAATATGTGTAAATAAAAGGATCCTTTGCCAAGTCACCGCCACACACACACATGCTCTTGCCTCTCCTGTTGCTTCCCTTAGTAACCTCTTGCTTGATCTGCGGTACGAGGAAAATAAGACTATAAGCACACAGACTTAGTAAGACCCTTTCCTACTCACTAAAATCATACGTCACTTAAACATAAACATATCAAGTATCTGACATACATAATTCTGAACATAAAACATAAGCATAATCTTAGCGTAAGTCGTAAGCATATGAACAACTAATCATAGCATGATTCATAACATAAACATAAGTCTACAACATACTTAGCATAACATAATTCTTAACGTACATGAGCATGAAACATACTTATTCATGGCATAATTCTTAGCATACATGAATATGAAACCTACTTATTCATGACATAATTCTTAGCATATATGAATATGAAACATACTTATTCATGACATAATTCTTAGCATACATGAATATGAAACATACTTATTCATGACATAATTCTTAGCATACATGTACATGAAACATACTTATTCATAGCATAATTCTTAGCATACATGAATATACAATATACTTACCCTGGCGTGATGAATAACATGAATGTATGCATGAGTCAAATGCATTTACTACATAAGGATGCTTAATTTTCAAAATCGTACTTTTAAATGCTTAACATAAACATAACATCATTGGGGTCCCCGGCTTGTACCACATACATACATCATAAGCGCGCATCCCTAAGTAAATACGAGGTAGCGAGCCCCGACCTACTAGGGTAGGAACAGCTACGGTAGTTCCAAACACCGGGGCGTTCTTAAGGTACTCATCCCTGTTGGACAGCTTCGGTAGTCCCAGAACCATGGACAGCTTCGGTAGTCCAGAACCGGGGCGTTCTTAAGGTGTCCATCCCTTGGACCCTTACTTCGGTCCGGTACAAGCTCATTCATAAAAATAAAATAATTATGCATGCTTCATCATTCATACTTGTCATTCATACTTATCATTCATACTTATGCCGTATCATCGTTATGCCTTCATCATTCATACTTAAGGCATAACCATCATCTTCATTCATACTTATCATTCTTTATTTATAAAATAGAACATGCATGCATAATCTGTTGGTGCCCCGGTTAGTTTTGATGTGATCCACCAAGTTAGTTAGGTCCTGGTTGGTTTTAATCCCTCTGCTAAGTGTGCAGGAACTTAGGTACGGAGGAAGTCAAGCGTAAGACGCAGTGGACGAGAAGGATTGCGCGGGGAAGTGAGCCGACGGGCTCAGTGCAATCCGAGGGACGCGGAAGCTGCGAAAGAGTACACCGGTGGAGCGAGAAGGACGTGCGCGGTGTCCGAGGGACGAGAAGCCGGGAGGAAGGACGCTCGAGGGGCGAAAGGCTGGAGTCGGGTTCGGATGAGCCTAATTCCAGTTGGTCAGAAATCACCTAGAAAATCTACTTACGAAAAGTTTTTATTAAAGCTTTTAATTAAAAAGCCGATTATAGCTTTTATTAAAGCTTTTAATTAAAAGCTATAATGGCCGATTAAAAGCTTTTATTAAGCTTTTAATTAAAAGCTGTTATCGGCTTTTTATTAAAGCTTTTTAAAAGCTTTTAATTAAAGCTTGCTAAAAGCTTCACACGTGGAAGCAACGTTTAAAAGCTTCACACGTGTGCTTCAGTTGAAGCAACGTTCAAAAGTCAAAGAGAAATGTTGGAGCCGATTAAAAGAGAAAAAAAAATTTTATCCCTTTTAATTAGAGTTCAAAATTTGATTGAGATAATCTTAGATCTACGATCAAGATACAACTCAATCTTGTATCAACGATCAAGATCATATCACTCAACCTATAAATAGGCTTAGAGATTTAGATTCAAGTATTCAATTCATTCTTTCTGTAATTTCCTTAAGTCTAAATGTGCTTCAGTTGTAAGGCTTCTCCGCCACAAGGAGATTTTCTGATTGAGAATTAACCGTCTTGGAAGCAACGACCAAGTTGCAACCAAGTTTTTCTTAAAGACGAGTGCCCTCTTGTTTTATTTCTTAACCGTCTATTCACCCCCCTCTAGCCGGACCAACCCGATCCTACATAATCATGGTTCTGGACATAAACATTCTCTTGGTTCATAAAGCTCGCATGATCATGGCACATAATAAACATGCAATTCATACATGATACATTTCATCTCGCATACATACTCCTACATCAATTACATATATTCATGGTATATGATCTAAATATTCATGAGTAAAACATAACATAAAATCTAACATACAAGATCATGTTACATCACACACATAAACTAAAATTTCAGTGATATAAAGATCCTTACATCCTGTTTAACTATGTACTAACCTCATGGTAACTTTTAAACATGCATCCTTGAGACCCTAACCCAATCCAAACCCTAGGTTTGGGTCTTGGCCGAAACCTTAAGAGAACATGGGTCCATAGAAAATTTGCCTAGGTCATGATTAACATCCCATACCTTATCTATCATGCCATGGAAAACCATTTGAACCCTTGATTGAACTTAACCCTAAGTCCTAGGCCTAACTCATATGTTGGCCGAAACCCTAAAAGGGTAACAAGCCCATAGGAAAATTTATATAAACCACCATTATTACCCATAAGATATCATAGGAAACATACTAATCATGCTTGGAAAGGTTGGAATTTACCCTAGCCATTTAACCTTGATATGGCCGAAAACCCTAGGGGGGTTTAGGAGGCTACAAAACTTTCAAAAATCATACTTTTATGCTTAACCTATCATGAGTAAACATTTGCAACAAAAGAGGAGATCTTTAACATGATTTTTAGCCCAAAACATGGCTTGGCCGAAACCTTCACAAGTCTTAACTTTTGATGTTTCAACATCTCATGCCAATAAGAACTTAGATCATGACAAATAACTTAGAAGCTATCATACCACAGGTGAGGGGGTCTTACCTTCCCTTATCTTGGATTAAATCCTTGGATAAAGAAATAGAAAGAACCTTCTTGACTCCAAACTTCTCCTTAGCCCTTGTAGTCTTGTAGAGGGCCTTCGATCTTCAAGATGAAGTTCCCTTGTGAAACTTTTCCAAGGGAAAAGGGGGCTTGTGGTTTCGGCTAGGAGGGGAGGAAGAAGAAGGGGAGAGCAAAATGACTTGATGGAAGAAGAGAGGAGAAATGTAACTCCTTCTCTTATGCTTTTATGCCACATTAAGGAGGGTAAGTGAAGAGTCATGGTGTCTCTTCCCTTGATGACTCTTCATTCTCTCCCAAGCCTTAACTAAAATCCACTTCATTCCCTCATAGCACTCCCTTGATAGGTGAATTGGTTGGTGCATGCATGGTGGTCTAAGAGGTCCAAGGTTCAATCCTTGGTGCATGCACTTTATTTTTATTTTATTTTTTATTTTATTTTTCCTTATTTCCGAAAATTCCCCTAAACTTCATCCATAATCATGCTAATATTTCTAATTAAAATCCATTTAATTTTATATTAAGTTCTACCTAAAATCCACCAATAATCATGGTACTAGAAAGCCCATATAAGGCCCATTAGTATTTAGCTTCTCGATTTAAATGAGAAATTATGGATAATTAGGCTATGGTTCGTACTAGTATCTCTAAATTCCTTCAAAACTATCTAGACATGATCAATATTTTAAAGAAAATATTGAGAAGATTTTTCGGGTCATTACAATCCCCCATACCTCGTGAAAGTTCATCCTCGAACTTAGAATATCTCCGGGTACTTACGTCTCAGTGCGTCCTCGCGTTCCCAGGTGGATTCCTCAAACCGTTGACCTTGCCATACGGTAAGGTGCCTTGGGGAACGAGTTAGTACCAGAAACCAATTCGATCTCGAATTCCACTTCTCTATCAGGAGCTAATCCTGGTAATTCATCTGGGAATACCTCTGGATAATTACATACAACCCTAACATCTTCTAGCTTCTGGTCCTTGGTTTGACTTACGTCAACCACATGTGCTAGAATCCAGTGTATCCCTTGTCTATCATCTTCTATGCTTCGAGAGTCGATAAAAATTTCTCGGTTTTTTTTTCTCGGCTCTCCGATAAATTCGAACATAGAATCGGCCTCAAGTTGAAAGACCACCTTTCGTTTACGGCACTCGTCAGAAGCGCCGTATTTGCTCAGAAAATTCATTCCCATTATAACATCATAATCCTGCATGTCGAGTACTATCAGATCGTAGTAGAGTTCTCTTCCTGCAATTCCGACTGGCACAGCACGCAGCACGTGAGTGGATGTCATTATTTCTCTCGAAGGCAGGGTTGTCAAGAACTTGCAGTCTAAAACTTGTGGAGACATATCTATCTTCTTAGTGTAGAACATAGAGATGAACGAGTGTGTTGCCCCAGTATCAAATAATGCAGTAGCATACTGACTGTAAATAAGTATCTGACCTGTGACAACCATTGAAGCATTCGCGGCATCCTCCTTAGTAATAGAGAAAACCCTGGCATCTGCCATAGTTGGTGGGGCCTCCAATCTCCCTTGGCTCATCGGGGTACCTTCCAGCTCAGCTTGCATATAATGTAGTTTCGCTGGTGCACCCTGGTACGGAACAAGATGTTGGGGAGGTGCCTGGTTCTTGGTAGGACAGTAAGAGGCTATATGCCCTTCCACCCCGCAAATGAAACACCGGTTCGTACCTTTGCGGCATTCCCCGGGATACATTTTCCCGCATGTAGCACACAGGGGAAACCTGGACTGTTTATTTGCTGGGCCCCCTTGGGGGTCATCCCATGGCTGTCGTTTACCACCCTAATTTCCCTTCCCATTAGCGTTGGTACTCTGAGGTTTCTGGCCTCCTAAGTGATAATGAAAGGGAGGAACATTAGGGATAATGAAAGATAAAGAATCGAGAATCCCAGAGTGAACTTGATTCCTTACTCTCATTTAATGCCTTCCTTTGCTGATTGATATTGTTCATGTAATGCTCGGTGAGTAGAGCACTACTAAACAGCTCCTCGGTGGTCTGCGGCCTGTTAACTCCGCCGGCCACGTTCAGGGCTATTTCGGGCCGCAACATCTTCAACATAAGTCGGACTCTTTCTTTCTCAGTGCGGACCAGCTCAGGGCATAGACGAGCCAGTCGATTAAACTTCTTCACGGCTTCATTGACCGAGAGGTTGCCCTATCGGAATTCCGTGAACTCGTCGTAGTGTTTGTTTGTGATCCGCATATTGAAGAATTCTTTGAAGAACTCTAATTCGAAGTCTGACCACGTCATCTGGTTCACCTGTCTCTTGGCCTTGACCCTTTCCCACCGCATTCTGGCATCCCCAGAAAGGAAGAATGATGCACACTTAATCTTCTCATGTTCCGGCCAGTCCAGCAACTCCATTGTACTCTCTACGGTTTTGAACCACGCTTGCGCATCCCACGGTTCACCGATACCCGAGAAATTTTTCGGTTTCAGCCTCAACCACTGGATCAGATAAGCCTCTTGTCGTGCTACAGTGGTCGAGCCTGACGGAGGAGTTTGCGTAACCGTAGGTGCAACAGGTATAGCGGTCTGGTTCGCCGGAGGAGTAGTAGAATTTTCTTGTTGGTTCATCAGGATATTAATGGTTTGCTGCTGCTCAGTGACTTGCCGCTGAAGTTGGGTCACTAACTGCATCAGATCAGGCGAGGGAGTGGTCTCATTAAGTCTGTTACTCTGACTTCTAGCCATGCTTTCCTTCATGAAGGACAAGTATGGATAATATGAGTTATCGTTATTCCTACCCTCCATATTAAATCCTAAATTATTTGATTCATAAGAAAATATATATATATCGTTCATAGTCACATATCCTAAAATACCTTTCATCATAAAACATCATTCATGCTTGCATATTCTAGAATCATAGGTATCATCCTTACTTGCATGTTCTAGATCATAAAGTATCCTAAAAGTGCTTACTATCATAAAATATGCAGAGAGGTACTTACTTGGAAGCAGCAGGAAGAAGGCTTGATGTGTGTGTAGTGAGATGGCAACTGCTCTGATACCAACCTGTAACGCCCGCCTTTTTCCCACACCTTAAGGTGTGGCGAGGAAGGCGTCGTTATGCTAAACATACATGTACGTATAAAACATCTTAATACAGCGGAATAATTTTTTTCTTTATACACATGCGTTTTACCATGCAACTAATACTTGAACATGTATACATGCCTACACTTGTCATCCATGAACCTAGTGTCATTGGACTTAACATATTAACAACATGCATGGCATCATGATATAACCATTCCATAGCTTATTCATAATCATCATAAGTAGCAGTAACTTATCCGTAACCATAGCATCATGAGTCTTAAGCCGTTCATTAGGCATAACCATTATAAACATAGCATAAAATTTAAGGAGGCATTTTCAAAACCCAAGACATGCAATATGTGTAAATAAAAGGATCCTTTGCCAAGTCACCGCAACACACACACATGCTCTTGCCTCTCCTGCTGCTTCCCTTAGTAACCTCTTGCTTGATCTGCGGTACGAGGAAAATAAGACTATAAGCACACAGGCTTAGTAAGACCCTTTCCTACTCACTAAAATCATACGTCACTTAAACATAAACATATCAAGTATCTGACATACATAATTCTGAACATAAAACATAAGCATAATCTTAGCGTAAGTCGTAAGCATATGAACAACTAATCATAGCATGATTCATAACATAAACATAAGTCTACAACATACTTAGCATAGCATAATTCTTAACGTACATGAGCATGAAACATACTTATTCATGGCATAATTCTTAGCATACATGAATATGAAACCTACTTATTCATGACATAATTCTTAGCATATATGAATATGAAACATACTTATTCATGACATAATTCTTAGCATACATGAATATGAAACATACTTATTCATGACATAATTCTAAGCATACATGCACATGAAACATACTTATTCATAGCATAATTCTTAGCATACATGCACATGAAACATACTTATTCATAGCATAATTCTTAGCATACATGAATATACAATATACTTACCCTGGCGTGATGCATAACATGAATGTATACATGAGTCAAATGCATTTACTACATAAGGATGCTTAATTTTCAAAATCGTACTTTTAAATGCTTAACATAAACATAACATCATTGAGGTCCCCGGCTTGTACCACATACATACATCATAAGCGCGCATCCCTAAGTAAATACGAGGTAGCGAGCCCCGACCTACTAGGGTAGGAACAGCTACGGTAGTTCCAAACACCGGGGCGTTCTTAAGGTACCCATCCCTGTTGGACAGCTTCGGTAGTCCCAGAACCGTGGACAGCTTCGGTAGTCCAGAACCGGGGCGTTCTTAAGGTGCCCATCCCTTGGACCCTTACTTCGGTCCGGTACAAGCACATTCATAAAAATAAAATAATTATGCATGCTTCATCATTCATACTTGTCATTCATACTTATGCCGTATCATCGTTATGCCTTCATCATTCATACTTATCATTCATACTCATCATTCATATTTAAGGCATAACCATCATCTTCATTCATACTTATCATTCTTTATTTATAAAATAGAACATGCATGCATAATCATGGTTCTGGACATAAACATTCTCTTGGTTCATAAAGCTCGCATGATCATGGCACATAATAAACATGCAATTCATACATGATACATTTCATCTAGCATACATACTCCTACATCAATTACATATATTCATGGTATATGATCTAAATATTCATGAGTAAAATATAACATAAAATCTAACATACAAGATCATGTTACATCACACACATAAACTAAAATTTCAGTGATATAAAGATCCTTACATCCTGCTTAACTATGTACTAACCTCATGGTAACTTTTAAACATGCATCCTTGAGACCCTAACCCAATCCAAACCCTAGGTTTGGGTCTTGGCCGAAACCTTAAGAGAACATGGGTCCATAGAAAATTTGCCTAGGTCATGATTAACATCCCATACCTTATCTATCATGCCATGGAAAACCATTTGAACCCTTGATTGAACTTAACCCTAAGTCCTAGGCCTAACTCATATGTTGGCCGAAACCCTAAAAGGGTAACAAGCCCATAGGAAAATTTATATAAACCACCATTATTACCCATAAGATATCATAGGAAACATACTAATCATGCTTGGAAAGGTTGGAATTTACCCTAGTCCTTTAACCTTGATATGGCCGAAAACCCTAGGGGGGTTTAGGAGGCTACAAAACTTTCAAAAATCATACTTTTATGCTTAACCTATCATGAGTAAACATTTGCAACAAAAGAGGAGATCTTTAACATGATTTTTAGCCCAAAACATGGCTTGGCCGAAACCTTCACAAGTCTTAACTTTTGATGTTTCAACTTCTCATGCCAATAAGAACTTAGATCATGACAAATAACTTAGAAGCTATCATACCACAGGTGAGGGGGTCTTACCTTCCCTTATCTTGGATTAAATCCTTGGATAAAGAAATAGAAAGAACCTTCTTGACTCCAAACTTCTCCTTAGCCCTTGTAGTCTTGTAGAGGGCCTTCGATCTTCAAGATGAAGTTCCCTTGTGAAAATTTTCCAAGGGAAAAGGGGGCTTGTGGTTTCGGCTAGGAGGGGAGGAAGAAGAAGGGGAGAGCAAAATGACTTGATGGAAGAAGAGAGGAGAAATGTAACTCATTCTCTTATGCTTTTATGCCACATTAAGGAGGGTAAGTGAAGAGTCATGGTGTCTCTTCCCTTGATGACTCTTCATTCTCTCCCAAGCCTTAACTAAAATCCACTTCATTCCCTCATAGCACTCCCTTGCTAGGTGAATTGGTTGGTGCATGCATGGTGGTCTAAGAGGTCCAAGGTTCAATCCTTGGTGCATGCACTTTATTTTTATTTTATTTTTTATTTTATTTTTCCTTATTTCCAAAATTCCCCTAAACTTCATCCATAATCATGCTAATATTCCTAATTAAAATCCATTTAATTTTATATTAAGTTCTACCTAAAATCCACCAATAATCATGGTACTAGAAAGCCCATATAAGACCCATTAGTATTTAGCTTCTCGATTTAAATGATAAATTATGGATAATTAGGCTATGGTTCGTACTAGTATCTCTAAATTCCTTCAAAACTACCTAGACATGATTAATATTTTAAAGAAAATATTTAGGAGATTTTCCGGGTCGTTACATTCCTGCACATCAGTTCTGCCTTAGGTGTGTTTCTGAATTTATCAGTGTTCGGCTTCCAACGAACTCCTCTTCTGTTCTTGATAGAAGCTTGCCTTGCATTTAATTCCCTTTCTGCATATCAATTTATTTCTGTAAAATTCAGCTCCATTTCTGCAAATTTTCAGTTTCATTTCTGCAAGTTTGGTTTATATTTTCTGAAGTTTGTATTAAGTGAACATTAGCTCTTCTAAAGCTTTTTTGAACTTTAGATTAGTGCATTGATTTCAGCTTGTTTGTTTGTTTTGCATACCATTTGTTGCTACCTTTCTGCTTTAATGCTCTGAATTCCTGCATTTCAATTCTGAATTAAGCTTGTTCCTGCCTTGATCAGTCTTCGGGTTTTAAATTTCTTCATTCATCCTTGCATATTACTTCATTGATAGCCTAGCCTTCCAAGCTGAATTGATCAGTTATAATTTCTGCATTTAGATTCAGTTTTTCGACACATAAACTTTTCTCACTTTGGTATCAAGGTTGTTCAATTGCTTGCATTTTGGTATCAAGTGAAGTTTCGGCATTAATCTTGTATCAGTTTGTTTTTAGATTGCTTAGCATTGGCTCGTTTTAAGTGGTAATTCCTGAAGCAAATTTCTGCATTAGAGTCCATCGAAATTTGGTTTGATTTGATATTAGATTTGTTCTCAAAATTCAGCTAATTTTCATTGGTTTGATTGAGTTCTTCATTGTTTGAGTTCAGTAGTTGAAGTTACCTAGTTAAACTCGTCTAGCTAAGTCTTTCCTTTTCTTTGTGTATTCATTTCTGATTGCAAACCAAGATCCAAATCTTATTTGAAACCCAAAAATATTTGACGACACATAAACTCGAGCTTGAACCAAACATCCTTAACTAGCCCTAGGAAAAATACGACCTGTGATCCCTTTACTACATTTTCATCTTTGTTAGCAAAAAGGGTTTCCAGCTTTACAAATATCTAAATTTGAGACCCACATTCGTGACACCTATCATTGGGGGTGCGTCAATGTATCCCTTCATTTGTTTGCTTAACTTGAAGACCTAAAAAGAAGGTTAACTCTCCTATAAGACTCATCTCAAATTCATCTTCCATGCACTTGATGAACTCATGTAGAAAATCACTATTTGTTGACCCAACGATAATATCATCTACATACACATGGGCAACAAATATGTCCTTATCCTTAGATTTTAGGAATAAAGTTGGGTCAATTGTTCCTCTCCTAAAACCCTTAGACACTAAAAATGAAGAAAGCCTTTCATACCAAGCCCGGGGAGCTTATTTCAATACATACAAGGCTTTTCTCAATTTGTAGACATGTCTAGGGTAATTTGGGTCTTCAAACCCGGGAGGTTGTTCTACATAGACCTCTTCCTTAATGACCCCATTAAGGAATGCCGACTTCACATCTATCTAATAGACCTCTTCCTTAATTTGGTGAAGTGTGAAACACATGTGAGTGGCATAGACTAGTAGAATTCTAATGGACTCTAACCTAGCTACGGGGGCATATGTCTCTGTTGGGATCTCCCGACACCAAAATACAAAACGCAGCGGAAATAAGATCCCTCAAGTGATCCATGCGAAAGAAAAACTCGTACAAAATTCATCTATCTAATAGATCTATCTAAAGTGTATACCTTTGGAGCGTGCCCTTTCGCTTATCCCGCTCGTCCAAGATGCGCCGGATATCTTGCACGTTCAAATGTCCGTGCCTCTATTCGTATCCACACGGACACGATCTCTCAACTTCGGGAAGAACTACCTTAGTTGTGCTAGCAACTTGAGGTAGTTCATAAGACCACCAAGAACCCAAGAGGGTTTCGGCCAAGAAGGAGAAGAGGAAGGGAAAACTCTCACACATCTCATTCAAAATGACTAGACTCTCTTTTATACTCATCCCATGAATATGAAGAGTCTTTTGTCACTTTGACTTTCCATCATTAAAGCTAATAAAGAGCACATCTTTTCATGTGACTCTTCACCTTCTCTTCATCCGATGAAGAGAGACTTTTCTCTTTCCTTCATTAAACACTTTAATGAATTTCCTCTGCAATTCCGACCGGGTCTCTCAGGCTTCTGACCAGGTTTCCCGACCAAGTTTGCCGAGCAAGTCGCCGAGCTCCCGACCCAGTCTGCCGA
The DNA here is from genome assembly GCA_024364735.1 of Boesenbergia rotunda. NCBI lineage: Eukaryota > Viridiplantae > Streptophyta > Magnoliopsida > Zingiberales > Zingiberaceae > Boesenbergia > Boesenbergia rotunda. The sequence continues at coordinate 31,840 of JAGFNQ010009808.1, read as the reverse complement.
GTGCCGAGCGCCGAGCTCCCGACCCAGTCTGCCGAGTGCTGACCCAGTTTGTCGAGAGCCGAGCTCCTGACCAAGTCCTTGAGCTCTTGACTCGAGCTCCCGATCAGATCTCCCGAGTTCCCAACTCGGGCACCCGATCAGATTTCCCGATCAGATCTCCTGAGTTCCCAACTCGGGCTCCCGATCAGATTTCCTGAGTTCCCAACTAGGGCTCCCGATCAGATTTCCTGAAGCATCATGTCCTTAGTGTTGGGACCGGGTGCATGTTGACAAGGATACGGGTTCGTAAATTTTAAAATATTTACGTGCAACGGAAGAATTAGCATAAATAATTTCTCAAATTATTTTTAACCACGTATCTAGCATGTGACCTTATGATGTATGGACATGATCATAAATTAAAATTTTGCAGAAAAGTAAACTAATTTACTTAGTACCTCGCGTAACTCGAAGTAAGGGATGAGATCCAACCGTAGCGTCCCTTGGAAGCTCCGCCTCTATTCGCGTCCACGCCGAGTTCTCTTCGGGATGACTTCGCAAAGCCACGAGTTTTGTGCCGATGAGAACTACTAGATTCTCCAAAGGCACAACTAGAATAACAAGAGAGAAAAGATGGAAACTAACCACCAAGTAACGGAATCAAAATTCCGGGAAAGGAAGGAAGGAGTCGCGATCCGCTTCTTCTTCTTCGGCACCTTCATGGTGGATGAAGCTCTCGGCCACCCTTGGGATATGCGCCGGCCCTAGGGGAGGAGAGAGAGCCGGCCCTAGAGAGAGAGGGGCACCGGCCCTAGAGAGAGAGAGAGTTAGAGAGAGAGAGGGAGCTACTAATCTCTTGATTAATTGATTGGAATTCAAGGCTTGCCTTTGGTTCCTTTATATAGTAGTCTCTCCCTTGCCAAGTCTCCCCTTTAACGGAATTAACGGAATAAATTTTCATAAGAAATTTATCTTATAAATTTTCTTGTGAATTATTCCGTTATGCCTAGTTTTATTATAACTAACTTTATAATAAAACAAATACATCTCTCTTTTTAATTATGGAATAAAATTTGTATGAAATTTTCTTATCATGGAAAAATCAATTCATAATTGATTTTATAAATTAAAATTAAACCAATTCATGGTTCATTTTAATTTTCATAAAAAGAATAAATTTCTACAATTTTCTTTATATAAATTAATTTATTTATCCATAATTTTATAAAACAAATCACGCTTGATTTATTTTATAATTTAAACCAATTAAATTGGTTCTCTCTCTTTTATTGTGGCCGGCCAAACCAAAGAGGGTGGGCACCCTCTTTGGCCGGCCACACCAAGCCCTTCCCTCGCGAATTAAACGCATTTAATTCGCCCAATAAGCCTTCAAAAGACTTAGTCATTTTAAGCTTCCGATGCGCCTCTGATAAATTCAGATTCGACTTATTTCTCTTGATTGGAAAATTCAATTTTCAACTCGTTTTAAATCCCTCGGATTACTCGTAGTGCGTGTGACTAAATAGGCTTTCGATTTATGTTGGCCGTCTATAATTAACCAATTATAGAACGATCATGAGTGGCACCTAGTAGTACATCATGACCCCCAATTAATCGAAAGATCAACGGTTGACCTCAGATATAATTCTGAAACCCTTCAGCAGCTCTAGTGAATCGTGCCTCATTCCCTTCACCATCTTATACCCACATGGTTCAGGACATGGTCTGTGTGTGTCAGTCCCCACTAGGCTGACTACGTCACACCTAGCCCAAGTAACTTTCTCTCGTCCTTTGGATTTCTAATTACTCTCATGTATTTAAGAGACTCATACTCTAAACATGTCATGCTCTGGCCAGAGGCTTTGAGTAACAATCCGACGATAGGCCTGGGTATACATCTCCTCGCAAGGAGTGGTGAATCCTTTGTAGGCTGTTCAAACATCTTCGGGCACTTCGGCTTATACCCAACCATCCTGGGTCCACACCTCCTTGGAGATGCTTGCTTAAGATGTTAAAGTATAAGTCTCCATGACCAAGATGACTTGAACACCGCAAGTCAAAGAAACATCGCACTTAAGCTGTAGTAAGAACTTCACTGACATGTCTATATATAGACTACCATGTGAAGTTTTACAGTCAGTCACTCCAATGAACTAGTTCCCTTAACTAGCATTCATGTTTATCTCTGGACATCCCAATGTCACCAGCCAGTGAGAATCAGCTGATTAGAGAATAACTCATGCTAGTCTCAACAGAATTGATAGTGTCCGTATTTATCAATTCATCGACTAGGGACAATTTCAATACTTCATAATTGCACATGTAGAGATAATCACTAGTTGTGAATTCATCACAAATTCTCTCATGCTGTGAATTGTATTGCGGACATTCAGTAAGTGAGTTTAAGATCCCAATCAAATACATAAACATGTATACTCAAATAGTAAATTTTCATTTATTAAAATAAATGTTTACAATCATAAGGCGATTGCCTTAGGACACTTCTCTCATATTACTAACACTTAGTGTGTGACCCAATAGGTTCTCGTGACGTTGGAAATGCACCTAAACGCTTTAGACATATAAGCAATGAGCGGCATCTAGCAATACATCATTGCTACCCAAGTGACAAGAAAAGTCGAGATCCGACTAAACCTCCGTGACTATGATAATGTATGACCTTGTCCTTCTATCCTTGATATCTAGATTGACCAATGAGGCATAGATCGTGTCATCCTCGATAAATCTATGTGTTTCTTGATCCCTGAGTAGACTCACTCAAACAAATGAGCTCAATATCTCATATTGACTCATTTGAGCATGACCATGCGTTTTAGTAGTCCTACTCGATCAAGGGGCCCACAGATATCACTCCCGTCATATGGGAGGAATAGATCACATCTACATCACTCACATCCCTCCACATAATTCATTACATACCCAGTGATCGCCTTTATAGTCCACCCTGTTACGGGTGACGTTTGACGATACCAAAGTACATAATTCCTTATGTAGGAAACCGTAGTGACTTCAGGTCTAAGGACTATTCATACTAATAGTCACATGAGAAAGTTTATGACACTCATATGATAATCTATGAAACTTTCTCATGGCGGGTCAATTCAGTACACATTTTCCAATGTATACCCATGTGTCAACTTGATATCACAAATCCATGACTTGTGAGCTCAAGTCATCAGTTGACCTACATGCTAGTCTCCATGCATTAATATTATCCTTGAGTATTAATACTTGACTAGGAATGATTTAGAGTAGTGTTCTCTACATTATCTCACTATCGATTCAACCAATCGATATAATGTAAATAAGAACTTACTACCCAAGGACATTATTATACTTAGTTATTTGGCACAAATACAAAATAAGTATAATAACCAAACATGCCTTTATTAATGACAGATGATGATACAAAATGTCCCTAATTAATCATCACATAATTGGCTCTAGGGCTCCTACTAACAGTCTCATCATAGTCTAGTCCCTCAACTTGATTAAACCCCCTAGCTACCAATCTAGCTTTATTCCTAGTAATTTTGCCTTTATCATCTAGCTTGTTCCTAAAGACTCATCTAGTGGTGACAATGGTGCAATTATTGGGCCTAGGAACCAACTCCCAAACTTCACTTCTTTCAAATTGATTTAATTCTTTTTGCATAGCTAAAATCCAATCCACATCACCTAATGCCTCATCAATAGATTTAGGTTCTAATTGAGAAATCAAGGCAATTTGACTACTTTGGTCTCTAAAATAAGATCTAGTCCTTACCCGTTGAGTGACATCACCCACTATTTGGTCAATGGGGTGATCTTGGTGATGCCTTAAGGGCCTAGAGATTGTGGGTTCATTGACTACTTGATGTTCATCCTCTAGTGTACTTCTCTCTCCTCCTTGATCATTGCCCCCTAAATGTAAGTCTTGGATTTTTTAGGCATGGGTTGACTTTCTTCTATGTCCTTATCAATTGAGGCTTTCCTAGGATAAGTATTTGTATATTCATCAAAATCAACATTTGAAGATTCCTCAATTACCTTGATTCTTTTGTTGTACACTCTATACCTGATAAGTGTCATTTTGTTGATCATTTTATATGCTTAAATCTGTGTTTGACCCATATTTTACTTGTGTAATTGTGGATTTACCCTAGGTTTTAGGATTTATACTCTTTTTGGACCTAATTGTAAATTTTGATATATTTGAGTTGTTTTATCACTAAATTTTTGATCTACTTTTGTAGGCTTGAAAGGATCATGGACCTAGATCATGTTGGGTCAAGATTGAGTCAAAAGTGGACCAGATCAAAGGAATCAAGTGTCAACTAATTTGGACCGTCCGATGCAAAGATGGTTAGATCTAGACCATTTGAGAACTTCTGATCAATCTGAGTTGGGTTTAAGGCTAATCTAGCGATCAGATCAAGATCTGAAGGTTTCAGCTCAATCGGAGATCATCTAGCCGCTGGATCACGATCAAAGAGATCTAGACCGTCCATTCAAAGATCAAGGTGATCTGAACCATCCGTTGCAAATCTGGAAGATCCAAGCTACCACGAGGATGATCCTGACCTCTGATCAAGATCTGGAAAATTTGAGTCAAATCGGACGAAGATCCACCATTGGATGGAGTGGGATTAATCTGAGCCGTCCACTATTTTAACTACTTAAACAGATCCCCTGTTCAGATCTCAGCGTCGCGTCTTCGCCATCCGTAGCTTAGTTCTTTGCGTTTCTTCCGTTGTTCTTCATTTTGCTCGTAGTTTTCTTCCATCTGAAGGCGTGGTCAACTCGATCAGCATCTTGGAGCAAGATCTGGATCCTTGGAAGAGGCTTCAATGGAGATTTAATCACTGATTTGCATCGGAACAGGGGCTGAGTGAGGGTTTTATCAGTTTCTGTTATTTGATCGACTTGATCGCGATTGTGTGCCGATCTCTTCAATCGGAGCTGTCTGAAGGGTTTTCTGATAGCTTCTTATCAACACCAAATCTTCGTAGCATCTGTACATCACGAGATCTAGTGGATCGAATTGGATTTCCAGCAGTGTGCAAATCTGTGAGCAGATTCGAAATGGGAGCTAATTTCCATTGATTTGCTAGTTGAACGGGTTCTTGGCTTGCCCTTGCGTGACGAACAAGGAGGTCTTGATACAAGGAATGGTCGAGGCTTAGTTTTAATCGCATTTCTTGTTTTCCTTAGCTGTAATTTCAGTTTCAGCAAAACAGTTTCTGTTCTATTTTTGTATCTGCTATAAGTTTCTTTTCTGAATTGTTTCGGTAGTAATAGGTTTCATTCTGCAAGTAGGTAATTAGGAAGATTGTTTAGTGAACAAATTTCTTTTAATTGCAGCTTACTTCATAGTTTAATTACTTCGTATCAGTTCATGCTTCAAATTTCAGCTTAACAGTTTCTCCTGCATTTCAGTTTGTTTTCTGCAATTCCTGAATTTTGATTCAATCTAGTTTTAGTTTATCTGTTGAATTCACTTCGAGTTTGCCTCATTTACTTAGTTATTGAATTCAATTGCTGCATTTAGTTTCATTAGTAGAGTATCAACTTTAGAGGTTGCAAACCGTTTCCAATTTCTGCAAGTAAGCCTAATTTCTGAAATTACAGTGATCACTTCTGCAGTTTTGTATCAGAGCATTTGTTTGTTCGAATCTTTGCTTAAGTTGTAGTTGTGCATTAGTTTCAGTTAGTTTGCTTGTTCTGTAATTGGCTTGCAGCTGAAATTCTGCATTCGGGTTCTAAGTCTGCATTTTCATTTCTGTAATAGATGAGTTTTTGAGTGATCAGTTTGTTGACATCCTGGAATTTCTTCATTCAGCTTTGCATTTCACTTCACTGGTAGCTTACTCTTTTCCAAGTTGAGTTTATTAGCTGTATTCCGGAATTTTCAGTCACTGTTTCAGCAAGTTTCAAGTTCAAGTTGGCACATTAGTTGTTTCTTTTCCTTTTCTGCGTATCACAGATGTTCAAGTCTGCAAGTTCCTTTTCAGTTGTAGCTTCTGAATTTCGAGTCAAGTAAACCTTAGTTTCTCTATTTCTTGTTTGAACAATGGATGATGCATTCATATCTAGCTTGCTTTGTTAAGTTTGTTATGCATTTGTAGTGTTTTCTGCAAATTTGTAGGTTTCTGCATTTTCCTATTTCTGCTTGTTCTGCACTTCATTTCTGAAGTTTCTTCCTTTAATTCTGCGTATTAGATCCCTGATAGCCTAGCTTTCCAAGCTGAGTTGATCGGCTTCAATTTCTGCAGTTAATCTCAAATTTTGGCACATAGTTCTCGTATCCCTTGCGTATCAAGTTTCATAGCTTCAATTGTATCAAGTTAGGTTTCGGCTTTGAGTGGTAGTACCTTAAGTTCAATACAATCCGTAATGTACTCTTGCAATTTGAATTCATGTTTGTTTTCCAAATTCAGTCAAGTTTCATTGGTTTAAATTAGTTGTTCAATTGTTAAGCTCATCAATTGTCATTCCTAGCTTAAACTTGCCTAGTTAAGTTTTCTTTCTTTTTATTGTGTTTTCATTTCCTCATTGCAAATCAAACCCAAGTTTAATTTGAAACCCAAAATTCTTGACGACACATAAATGCAAGCTTGAATCAAACAACTTGAACTAGCCCTTGGAAAAATACGACCTGTGGCCCCTTTACTACGCTTTTCTTCTTTGATTGCAAAAAGGGTTTCCAGCTTTATAAATATCTAAATTTGAGACCCACATTCGTGACAGTCTATTTGGGTCCATCAATACCCCCTACTAGTGGATGAGTAACCAACCAAAATTTCCTCATCGACTTTAGATTCAAACTTCCTTAGGTCATTCTTGGTGTTTAGAATGTAGACCTTATTGGTGTTTAGAATGTAGACCTTACATCCAAAGACCCTAAAGTAGTGAACTTGTGGAATTCTCCCATTCCACAACTCAAATGGGGTTTTACCTAAGAACCTATGTACTAAAACCCAATTTTGAATGTAACAAGCGGTATATACCGCTTCAGCCCAAAAATAGCTAGGAAGAGAATATGCATTAAGCATAGTCCTAGCGGCCTCTTGTAGTACCCTATTTCTCCTTTCTACTACACCATTTTGTTGAGGAGTCTTTGGGCATGAAAATTCATGCTTATACCCATTTTTTACACAAAATTGTGAGAAGTTTGAATTTTGGAACTCCCCACCATGGTCACTCCTAATGCGGTTGATTTTGAGGTGTTTCTCATTTTCAACCCTCTTACTAAACCCTATAAAGATCTCTAAGGTATCATCCTTATGTTTCATAAAAAACACCCAAGTGAATCTAGAAAAATCATCTACAATAACTAAACAATACTTACTCCCTACTAGTGAAGGAGTGCTATGACAATCAAAGAGATCAATATGTAATAGCTCTAAAGGCAAAGTAGTGCTAGTTAAGGTTTTACCTTTGTGTGATGATTTTAATTGCTTACCCTCTTGGCATGCATCACACATCTTGGTCTTCTCATACTTGATCATAGGGAGCCCCTTCATCAACTCCTCCTTTGCCACTCTTGCAATGCTCCTCATGTTGATGTGCCCAAGTCTCCGGTGCCACAATCATCCTTCTTCTTCTTTAGACATGAGACACTTTGGCAAATTGTTAGAAGCATAAACAAGATTAAGATAGTAAAGGTTAGCCTCTCTATACCCTTCTAACATAATATTTTCGGACTCATTTTGTTTAATTAGACATTTTCTAGAATGAAACTCAACCCTATAGCTCGGATCACAAAGTTGACTTATACTAAGTAGATTAAATTTCATATCTTTAATCAAAACAACCTTGTGGATAGAGATTTTGGGAGATACCTCAATGGTACCCCTGTTGGAACTTGGATGGCTAGAGAGGGGGGGTGAATATAGCCAGACACACACTTCTTTCACTTTTAGGTTTTCTCTGCAGTTAAGTTTGTAGCACAGCGGAAGCAAAAATAAAACAGAGTATAACTACAGAAATAGAAAGCAAACCGAAAACGCTGACAAGGATCGTTTACAAGGTTCGGGGATAACTTGCCTCTACTCCTTGGCATGCCCGTGAAGTGGGTGATCCCTTGATCGTCGGCAGATCAAGCCCCGGAAATCCGGATATCAAATCCTCTATCTCGGTGGAGAAACCTCTCCACACAAATGTCTCAATAGAGTATATGGAATGAAAGCACAGAGACACAAAGGAAGCTTACAGACCACTTAGGACAGTAAGAACACAAGCGAGCTCCTCACCGAGCTCCACTCAGCCCAGATCTCACGCAAGAACTACCTGCTCTTCGTGTCTTCTTGCTGATGGACTCGCCAAGCTCCTTGTTTCTTCCAATTCCTCAAGTATCAATATGTTGCTCAAGAGTCACAGTTGCTTGCTCAAAGAGATGGATCAAAGTTGTCACAAGAGCACAAGTGTTGAGAAGAGTTCACGTAGAGTTCTATCTCAGCTCCTTCTCCACTCCGCAGCTTAACCTGCTTTGCATCGCTAGCATCGCCAGGTCACAGACACTCCTCTGGAGCTCGCCAGCTGCTCACTTGCAACAGGCCAGCTACCCCTGACCTCCTCTGAACTCACTGAATCCCCTCCAGTCGAGCCCCAGGTCATCAGCTTCTCAGCCGTTGCAGTTCGCGCCAGAGGACGTTGTATCCTGCGGAAGCAAACAGCTAAACCTGCTGTTGATAAAGCCTTAGTTTGACTCTCCCTGAGTAAACCTGATTTACCTACACACTTAGCAGCTCATTAGCTCAGCAGATCACTAGAGAATCAATAATCAAAAGTTAGGAGCAGAGATCAGTAGCGAATCAACATGTAATCAGACGTCTGACAGCGCTTTTGAATTAAAGCTGTCAGCTACTGATCGGTCACCGGACCGATCAGAGTGACTCCTAATCGGTCACCAGATTGATCAGGATGGGTCCAGACCGATCAGGCTCCAACCTGATCGGTCCCTAGTGGGAAATCAGAAATCACGACTTCTCCGGGACCGATCACGAGACCGATCCAAGTCTTTCCAGCTACACAGCCCAACCCTCCTGATCGGTCACCAGACCGATCAGGGTGTGGCCTGATCGGTCTGAAGACCGATTAGGCTACCTCCTGACCGATCAGGCTCCAGCCTGATCGGTTATAGAGAGGACCTTGTGACAAATGATTATTCACCAGAACAATCTGAATAATATCCCTAATCGGTCACCAGACCGATCAGGAGTCGATCAGTAAGGTTCCCAATCTCACTGTATGCTCCCTGATTGGTCACTAGACTGATCAGGAATCAATCAGTAAAGTTCCCAATCTCACTGTATGCTCCTTGATCGGTCACCAGACCGATCAGACATAGCTGGATCGATCACCAGACTGATCCACGAGGGAACGTCGTGCCAACTTCCCTGATCAGTCACCAGACCAATCCAGGCAAGGTCAAATCTCCTCTAAGTCACGAGAACAAGCTTCCAGCCCTTCTCTGACTCGTTCTTAGTCCCCCGGACCAAGACTTCATGCCCAGTCTCACTCACCGGGACTTCAACCTAGCCCTCCAAGCTAGGACCTGGCCCTCCAAGCCAGGATTTCGTCCAACCTAGCCCTCCAAGCTAGGACCTGGCCCTCCAAGCCAAGGTTTCATCCACCTAGCCCTCCAAGCTAGGACCTGGCCCTCCAAGCCAGGATTTCATCCACCTAGCCCTCCAAGCTAGGACCTGGCCCTCTAAGCTAGGATTTCATCCAACCTAGCCCTCCAGGCTAGGACCTGGCTCTCCAAGCCAGGATTTCATCCAACCTAGCCCTCCAGGCTAGGACCTGGCTCTCCAAGCCAGGATTTCATCCAACCTAGCCCTCCAGGCTAGGATCTGACCCTCCAAGTCAGGATTTCATCTACCTAGCTTCTCAAGCTAGGACCTGGCCCTCCAAGCCAGGATTTCAATCACCTAGCTTCCCATGCTAGGATTTCATCCAACTCCGTGCCCAGTCCCCGACCAGGACTTAATCTCAATCATCTCATTAACCAGGACTAAAATCGGTGTCAACACCAAAACAACAATCAGGGTCAGACTGCATCAACAATCTCTCCCATTTTGTTGTTTGACAACCTGATTTTAAGTTTATGAATTTGAATCCAATAGTCTCAAATTTTACTATCGTAGGAGAATCAGGATCCTCCCCCTACAACAGTTAAACTCGTAGTAGTCCTAAACTTAACCAACTACACTCTCCCCCTTTGTCAATCACCAAAAACGGTGTAGACGGGTTGTTAAGTTTAAACATACTCCCCCTCAACCCTAGGGGTTCTCCCAAAATAACAAAGATATGATTGAATTTCGAAAGCATATGAAACCATGTGATAAATATAAAACAGGACATAGCAATCACATGCAGCATATGAATCAAGGAATAGAGTAAAAACCATAACTAGGAATAAACATGGAGTAGCCAAACATACATGGAAGTCAGACATAAAGTCAGATGCATCACACAGCATCAGAATATAGTCAAGTACATCACCCATCAAGTCATAACAATCAAATCACAAGTCAAGAAAGCAAGATCACAGTCAGAGAGGAGCAACCGTCAATCCTCGGCAAGATCGTCGTCAGATGAATCATCAATAGAGATGAAACTCCTTGGTGCAGTGCTGCTGGAGGGCGCAGCTCCAGGAAACGTATGTTGGTGCCACTCATCGTACCATGTCTGCTGCTGGGAGCGAATCCCCTAGACGTCGGACTCTAGCGCGTGTAGTCCGCGATCGAAGGACCGAAACGCAGAGCGGACCTCCTGTCGCCAGAGCTCTGAGATATGAAACTCGCGCTACATGGTCTGCTCTAGCTCCGCAACCTGCCAACGGAGATCGGGATCCGGCTCGTACTCATAGTGGTCCTCTGCAGCAGCGGGCTGCTCCTGATGAAAGGTCGGAGCAGCGGGTATCTGAAAATGGGCGGCCCTAGGTAACTCCCCCACACTTCTCCTATCCTTCCACCTCAGCCCCTGATGCATCACACAGTATCAGAATATAGTCAAGTACATCACCTATCAAGTCATAACAATCAAATCACAAGTCAAGAAAGCAAGATCACAGTCAGAGATGAGCCACCGTCAATCCTCGGCAGGATCGTCGTCAAATGAATCATCAATAGAGATGAAACTCCCTGGTGCAGTGCTGCTGGAGGGCGCAGCTCCAGGAAACGTATGCTGGTGCCACTCGTCGTACCATGTCTGCTGCTGGGAGCGGATCCCTGAGACATCGGACTCTAGTGCGTGTAATCTGCGATCGAAGGACCGAAACGCAGAGCGGACCTCCTGTCGCCAGAGCTCTGAGATATGAAACTCGCGCTGCATGGTCTGCTCTAGCTCCGCAACCTGCCAACGAGATCGGGATTCGGCTCGTACTCATAGTGGTCCTTTGCAGCAGCGGGCTGCTCCTAATGAAAGGCCGGAGCAGCGGGTATCTGAAAATGGGCAGCCCTAGGTAACTCCCCCACACTTCTCCTATCCTTCCATCTCAGCCCCTGCGGACTGGGCCAATGTGCGTCAGTCAAGTCGGCAGTCCTGCCGAACCATCGGCACGATCCTGCCCTGTGATATGTCGATGCTGACCGAAAGAAGCCAGGCAGTAATGATATATGTCTAAAAGGCATATAAATCGTCTGACAGTCGATCTGGCTGTAGGTGATGATGGAGAAATAGATGGTAGTCACTATGTCAAAGTCTAACTGCTGATGCATCCCGTAGAGCATCAAGTAGTGGAATGAGCGAATTTCGGCTAAGGGCTTAAAAGTAATAGGTATCAGACAGTTAGTGATAATTTTAAACAAGTCATAATCAGCGGGGGAAAGACGAAGAGCAGCAAATGTGGGGAAATCACCGGCAGGCTCACCGGGACCCCCTGGCTGGGGATGGCCGAAAAAGTACTCGTAGATAGAGTCAGGAGTGACTCCATCGAAGGGAACCGGCAAAGGATTCCGAAGAAAATGGTAGAGAGGAAAATCCTTATCTGACTGTCGACAAGCAAGAAAAGCAGTGAAAGCAGAGAAATCAAAATTGAGGTTGATACCGGCGACTCGGGTCCTATACCCCGAACCCACTCCACTGACCATGTTGTTATAAAATTCGGAGACTAAATCAAAGTTGATCGACCGCTTGAGAAAGAGAATGGATTGAAGTTCATAATGCTCAATGATATGTCATACCGACGGACAATGTTCATAAATGAATGCTCTGTCCACAGTTCGACAGGGCATGAGTTTGAAAGTGTGATTGTGAAAGAACAATTCGAAGTGACAATTGGGAAACCGTGGATCACATGGAGGTGGAGGCCTATGGGAGGATGCAGAAGACGAAGGGCCTTTGCCCTTCCAGGTTTCCTCAGCTGGTTCTTTTCCCTTGGACAACTTTCTAAGATTTGAAAAATTGATCATGACAGTTGAATGAATCATAACAGAAAATGATCAAATGAAATTAGGTTTAATCAATCGAACATGGTTTGATCCATAATCAGTGAGGTTTTAGGGTCAAGACAAGGGAGGTCACGGTAATGGCACACACATCACAGGAGAAAAATTATAATTAGCACAAGATCATAATTCATGAATTAATCTGTAAGGTAAACCAACAAAAACGCTTACTTAGGTGCCATGTTGGTGATCGATTTGTTTGAGAACTTGCGCACGAGAGGATCTGAACGTAGCAGGAGAAATCTTGGGAGCAAAAGGAGAACTCCAACAGCACTCGCAGATGGAGAAAAGCCGCAACTTCCAGGGAACGAGAGAAGGTTTTACGCAGGGAGAAACCTTGCGCAAACAGAGAGCTCGCTGGTTGCAGGATGTGAGGACTTGCAGAAAGCAGAGCTCACGCCCAGGAAGAAGAAGCATGCGCACACACTCGCAGGGAACAATGATCTCCTCGCTGAAATCTCAGGAACTCACGCAGGAAGAGGGGAAGGGTTTCGGTGCTAGGGCTTGGGAAGTAAGGCAAAGATGGAGTTAATAGGTTGGTGGACCGATCCACCAACCGAAATTTAATGCGATTGAACGGATCATCGTTCGATCCAGGAGCACCCAGACTGATCAGGCTCCAGCCTGATCGGTCTGGCTTGGTCCTGATCGGTCGGGTGACCGATCAGGCAAGCCCCTGATTGGTCTGTCGATCGATCAGGGAGCGAACAGAGAGTTTGGGAGGTATTCTGTGAGCCTCCTGATCGGTCCGTGGACCGATCACCACAGGGAGCCATATCGATCTGTGGACCGATCCAGGCCAACACAGTGAGATTTTGATGATTAATCAAGAAATTGCTTGATCGTTCCTTTGGACCGATCAGACCTGCTCCTGATCAGTCCGGTGACTGATCAGGCCACCTCCTGATCTGTTCGGTGATCGATCAGGCCACCTCCTGATCGGTCCGGTGACCGATCAGGTATCAGGAATTTTTTGATACGATTCTGAAACTTCAGTTTTAGACTTCCAAATGAATTTCGATACGATTCGGTGGAAGATTATCGATTTTGAAGGTGTTCCCATGACTATAATTGATCCCTGAACAAGGATCAAAGATCCTTATGCGTTTAGCAAATCAATTTGCTCCAACCAAGTGGAGTCAAATGCAAACACAAACATCCATTCAATTTCAAACAAGTTTGTATCAAAATAAAGTCTCCAATCAAGTTTCCTTGATTGGAATGTCCAAGTATGATCATGGAGCCAAGTACACATATGTTATGCATTGGTTTTCCCCATACTTGGTCAACTTAGTGATTATTATCTCGTCAACCTAATTTCTCAAGGGATGCATTGACATATTGAGTAATTAGGTTGATCCTAGCATCTCACCCCATATCTAGCAATCAAAAATGTTTTGTTGAACCTTATAGTTTGTGTGAGATGTCCCCAAGTTACCCAATAATTATTCCCAACAATTTGAAATAATCATGAAGGGTTTTGAATGCTTTTCAATCCTATAAAGCATAACACATTCCCAATTTCCTTCGTAAGAAACTAAATTTATTCTCGGGGAGTGGTTTAGTGAAAATGTCCGCTAGATTTGATTTAGACTCTACATGTGAGAGTACAATGTCTCCTCTAGCAACATGATCTCTAATGAAGTGGTGACGCACTTCAATATGCTTGGTTCTAGAGTGATGGACTGAATTCTTTGTTAGGTTTATGGTGCTTATGTTGTCACACAACACTTGCACACCCTTGTAGCTTAATCCATAGTCCTCTAGTGTATGAATCATCCACAATAATTGTGATACACTCTCTCCCATGGTGATATATTCTGCCTCGGTCGTGGAGAGAGCAACACAATGTTGCTTCCGACTTGACCAACTAACTAGTGATGATCCTAAGAATTGGCAACCCCCACTCGTGCTCTTCCGATTCAACTTGCACCCAGCATAGTCGGAATCGGTGTAGCCAATTAGGTCAAATGACTCGGTACGGGGGTACCAAAGACCAACTCCAATTGTGCCCTTAAGGTATCTCAAAATTCTCTTAACAGCAATTAAATGAGATTCCTTGGCACAAACTTGATACCTAGCGCACATACCCACAGCAAAAAGTATATTAGGTCGACTGGCTGTGAGGTATAGGAAACTTCCTATCATGCTCCGGTATTGAGTTAGGTCAACAGGTTTACCACTCTCATCACTGTCTAACCGTGTGTTTGTAGCCATGGGAGTGGTTGCCTCTTTCGAATCACTCATGTTAAATTTTCGGAGCATCTCTTGTGTGTACTTTGATTGGTGCACATGGATTCCGTCATGAGTTTTCTTGATTTCAAGTCCAAGGAAGAAAGTCAACTCTCCCACTAGACTCATTTCAAATTCACTCTCCATGTGGCCAATGAATTCATTCAAATAGCCCTTGTTGTTTGAGCCACAAATTATGTCATCGACATACACTTGGGCTACAAATATATTATCACCATCTCTCCGTAGAAATAGTGTAGGGTCTATTTGTCCTCTAATAAAACCTTTTTCTATGAGGAATGTCGACAACCACTCATATCAAGCTTAGGGTGCTTGTTTAAGGCCGTAGAGTGCCTTCTTGAGCTTGAACACGTTGTTTGGAAATTCGAAACTCTCAAACCCCGGAGGTTGTTCGACATAGACCTCTTCTCTTATTAAACCATTTAGAAAGGCCGATTTGACATCCATTTAGTAGAGCTTGAAACCACGATGTGTTGCAAATGCAAGCATCAACCGGATGGACTCTAATCGTGCCACGGGAGCATAGGTCTCATCGTAATCAAAGCCTTCAACTTGACTGTAGCCCTTGGCTACTAAGCGTGCCTTGTTTCTTATGATTTCTCCCTTATGGTTCAATTTATTTTTGAAGACCCATTTGGTTCCAATAATGATGGTATTCTTAGGTCTAGGGACTAAGTCGCAAACTTGACTTCTTTCGAATTGACCTAGTTCATCTTGCATGGCAATGATCCAATCGGGATCATTTAATACTTCGTCAATTTTTCTAGGTTCAATTTCAAAAATTAGGGCAACTTCATTAGCCTCATTCCTAAAGAATGATCTAGTCCTAACCCCATGGTGGATATCTCCAACAATTTGGTCTTAGGGATGACTAGAAGCTAACCTAGTTTGCCTTGGTGTTGGTGGTGCTTCTTGAATGTGTTGGATCGAGAAAACACGATAGGGGGGGGGGGGGGAAACGTTTCGGATTAGAAAAGAGAATGCGCAGTGGAAAATTAAAACAAAACAGACACGAATACAAGGATTTTTACTTGGTTCGGAGTCGCAGTCGGCTCCTACTCCAAGGCCCACGGTCCTTGATCATTTACTGCGGGCAATTCTATAATCGAGTAAGTTTTTACAAAGATTTGTACAGTAATGGTGCAGTAAAAAGAACAATTATACTCTTCGTTACCGACGCCCGGTGTGGATTATACTTCGGTGCGGAGGGTCGTCGTCGACGCTTAGAATCTCGAGATCGGAGGTTTCCGGAGCAGAGCGCTTGAGTCGAAGAGCGTAGAGGCATTAGAAAAGTTGATTCTGAAGCCTTAGGGGTCGAGCCCCTTTTATAGCACTCCTGGGGGCGCTCAGGACGCTGGGGGCGCCTGACACGTGCCTTCGGATCCGAGAACTCTCATCCGAAGCTCGGTCAGAGCTTATCCCTACAGAATCGGGCTCGGAGCTGACGGGGGCACACGGGACACTGGAGGCGCCCCGGTTGACTTGGTCTGTTGGCTTCTCGGCTGAGTTTGCTTCGATTGCTTGATTGGCTTGGACCCAGGGCGCCCGAGGTATCCAGGGCACCCGGGACCATCAGGGCGCCCGGGAGCTTGAGGGTGCCTGGCCTAGTGAGCTTCCGAAGCAACTTTTGCTCAACTGCTCGTTTGGCTTTGACCTTGGACGCCCGGGACCTCTCGGGCGCCTAGCCCAGCTGCTGCCCCTCTCCTTTGGGGCGTTCTGAGCTGCAGAAACACGTTTCTTTGGTCCCTGCATCCAAGGTTAGATCCACAACAAACAAGGCAAGAAATGTTAGGTTTATACAACCTTAACTGTCTTGGTTCTGACTTCGAGTCTCCCAAATGGAACCCTAGGTCGAACCGACGCCTACTGTTCCCTCGACGGGGAACGCGTCCTCACCTACTCCTCTCAGGAGAGTTTACCTTTTACCAACCGGCTCCTCCGGTTGGACTTTTGCCCAGCAGTCCTTCGCCAGGTGCCTAGCAGCCCTTCGCCAGGTCTTCAATTCCTAGCAGTCCTTCACCAGGTGCCTAGCAGCCCTTCGCCAGGTCTTTGTTTCCTGGCAGTCCTTCGCCAGGTGCCTAGCAGCCCTTCGCTAGGACTTTGTTTCCTGGCAGTCCTTCGCCAGGTGCCTAGCAGCCCTTCGCCAGGTCTTTGTTTCCTGGCAATCCTTCGCCAGGTGCCTAGCGGCCCTTCGCTAGGACTTTGTTTCTTGCACACTTAATGAGCATATTAGATAACAAATAGTACTTAACTTTGAATCCTTTGCCAATATCAAAACAAGGTTCGATATGGTGCTTCCTGCACCAACAGAATGGTGTCACTAGACACAAGCTCAGCCTCAGGATCCGGCTGATCTATGGGTTGTCTAGGCACACCGTCATCAGACTCATCACCACCATCTATAACACTTGGACTTCCATCCAAACATAGTTTCCTAAGTTTAAATTGAACTCCATCGACATCTTCTGGTTGATCATTTGCTTTTGGAATTTCTTCAAAAACAACATCAGAAGACTCTTCAACCAATCTACACTTCTTGTTATAGACTCGGTAAGCTTTGCTAACGAGGGAGTACCCGACCAGTATCCCTTCATCAGCTTTTGCTGTGAACTTCCCAAGATGGTCCTTGGTGTTTAGAATAAACACCTTACACCCAAACACCCTAAGGTGTTTAACTGTAGGTGGTTTTCCAAACCAAAGTTCATGGGGAGTCTTTCCTAAGAATCTATGGATGAGGACTCAGTTTTGCACGTAGCAAGCTGTGTTTACAGCTTCAGCCCACAAGTACCCTAGTAATGAGTACTCATTGAGCATGCTTCGTGCAGCCTCTTGTAAGACCCGGTTCTTCCTCTCCACAACACCATTTTGTTGTGGTGTTCTAGGAGTAGAGAACTCGTGTCTATACCCTCTCTCTTGACAAAACTCTAAAAATCTTTGATTTTGAAATTCCCCTCCATGATCACTCCTTATGGTTTTAATTGTTGAAGATTTTTCATTTTCAACTCTTCTACAAAATGAAATAAAAACATCTAAGGTTTGGTCCTTGTATTTTAGAAAATAGGTCCATGTATATCTAGTAAAATCATCAATGATCACAAAACAATATCTACTACCATTCAAGGATATTATAGTGCTACAATCAAACAAGTCCATGTGAAGTAAATCCAAAGCGGTAGAAGTACTTACAGTGCTTTTACCTTTATGTGCAGATTTTGTTTGCTTACCCATTTGACATGTATCACAAAGTTTATCCTTTTCATACTTGATGCTTGGTAAGCCACGAACTAATCCCTTGTTGGCCAATTTTCGGATATTCTTCATGTTCACGTGTGCTAGTCTCCGATTCCAAAGGGTGGACTCATCTTCTCTTGACATGAAACACTTAACAAAAGCATTAGTAGCACTTTTAAAGGAAACTTGATAAATATTATCTACTCTTGTGCCTACTAGTACCATGTCAAATGTGTCATGTTGTCTAACTAGACATTGACTTGATTGAAAATCAATTGTGTAACCCGCATCACACAATTGACTAACACTTAGGAGATTAAATATCATCCCCTTGATTAAAAGGACATTCTTAATCCTAAGACATTTGGATATTTGAATGTCTCATATTCCTACAACCTTAAGACTACCATTGTTACCAAAGGAAACATTACCTCTACTTTTTCTTTGAAAGGTAGTGAATAAGGATCTATCACCGGTCATATGTTTGGAGCACCCACTATCAACGAACCAAGTTGATAGATGCTCCCCCTCAATCATGACCTACACAATTCGAAAAATAGAAGATTTAGGTACCCAAATCTTGGGACCTAAAGCACCTACTAAGCAAGACTTAGGCATCCATGCCTTTGTTGAGGCAATCGACCCTTAAATGATTGGAAGATCATGGTTTTGATGTGTGTGGGTGAATATGTTTAAGGTTAGAGTGTTATGTTGTATTTGATGTGTGTGATTGAGTTTGCAGGACTTGGAGAATCACACATGTTGGACATATCCGAGGGACGAGAGATCTAAGGGCAAGCCGGGAAGTGGACTTCAAGGGCACACGTGAAGGGTGGCATGGAGGCAAGCCAAGGGAAGGCTTGCGTGCGCATCCGAGAGACGATAGCCAGAGGAAGAGGACTTCAAGGGGCAAGCCAAGGGAGTAGACCTGAAGGCACACGTGAAGGAGAAGGTCCAGAGTGGCTAGAACTAGGCTGAGAGGCAGGGCAGTCGACTGGCCCAGGGCCAGTCGACTGCCAAAACTCACAGAAAGTTTTCGGCCTCGGACCAGTCGACTGCCCTTGGGGCAGTCGACTGGTATACCCCAAAAACTAGCCGTTGGCTAGCAATTAATGCTAGACCAATCGACTGCCCTTGGGGCAGTCGACTGCTGCGGGGCTGGACAGACTGCGAGTTTGTCCCGTTCACCTATAAAAGGAGCATCTTTTTGCACGTGAGCAGTACGGTTCCGTACAGCGTCGAAGTGCTACCAGTCTGAAGAGTGCTCTCCACTTCCTCTCTTGTATTCTACTGTATTCTGAAAAGAGGAAGATCGCCAGTGTAAAGGTTTCTCCACCTGAAGGAGAATTTCTCATAGTGGAACTGGTGTACGGCGTGGATCCTTGGATTAGTCACCCATCTGGGTGGATACCAAGTAAACGGTTGGTTGTTAGCATTGTTAATCTTTTCATTTGCATATTATTTCCGCTGCACTAACAACTTCATAGAGATCAAATAGAAAAAGTGCTATTCACCCCCCCTAGCACGCCTAGACGATCCATCAGCCTTGACTACTTTCCTTTGAACCCTAGGAGTCTTAAATTGTCTAACATCAGTCCTAGACATTACGGAAACAAATGATGGTTCTTTGGGTCGGTAGCCAATACCGGCCCTATTGTAGACAACCCTTTGTGCATTTAGAATCATATCTAAGGTCTTTGAGCTTGTTGAGAATTTCTCAAGAACACTCCTGAGTCTCTCAACCTCACTCTTCAATGATTTGTTTTCATCTTCTAACATTTCAACATGCAAATCATCAACATCCTCATCCTTAGAGGATTTCAATTGTTCAACCTCAACTTTCAATGATTTAATCTTTACTTTGGACTTTTTCAATAAATCGGTTAAGCATGCAATGGTTCTATAGCATTTCTCCAATTCGGGAGAGATTACCTCTTCATCATCTGAAGATGATGAAACCGCGTTTGAGAAGTCGGTGGATTCATCACTGCTCTCTTCTCCTTCAATTGCCATGAGTGCTACATGGCGTGTACTCTTTTCATCCTTCTCCTCTTCGGATGAACTAGAGGAGGATTTATCCCATGTGGCCTTCAAGGCCTTCTTCTTCTTCTTGGATTTATCTTCCTTCTCTTGAGATTTGGGCAGTCCTTCTTGAAGTGCCCTTTCTTGCTACACTCATAGCAAGTAATATTAGACTTATCAATCTTAACTTCACTAGGATTACCTTTACCCTTAAAGCACCGACTCTTCCTCATCATCCTTCTAACAAAGTTGACCATCTCAGAGGAAGAAGACCTGCCGCCATCCTCCTCGGACTCGGACTCGGATTCGGATGAAGATGAAGAAATCTCCTTCTCCTTCTTCTTCTCCTTCTTCTTCTTGTTGGTATTTTCCCCTGCAACTAAGGCAATCCACTTCTCCTTTGAGCCTTTGTTAGCCATTTCATGAAGCTCCATTTCACAAAATAGATCATCTAATTTTACAATTGACAAATCCTTAGAAACCTTGTAGGCATCCACCATGGATGACCACAAGGCATTCCTTGGAAAGGCTTTTAACACATACCTCACAAGGTCGTGGTTCTCAACCTTTTCGTCAATGGAGTGGAGACCATTCAATACCTCTTTGAATCTACTATGAAGTTCGCTTACCGTTTCACTCTCCTTCATGGAGAGATTTTGTAGTTGGTTGAGGAACAAGTCCCTCTTGGCTATTCTCGAATCTCGGGTACCCTCATGGAGTTCGATGAGCTTAATCCACAAATCTTTTGCGCTTGTAAAGGGACCAACCTTGATTAGTTGGTCTTTGTTCATTCCACATTGCAAAGTCACCACCGCCTTCGCATCGGCTTCTCCTTTTCATGTTTGCTCAGCCGACCACCGTGAGGACTCCAATTCTTTTCCCTCCTCATCTCTTGGAGGGGTGAAGCCTTCCTTCACGGAGAACCACATTCCGATATCGGTCTTGAGGTAGTACTCCAAGCGAGACCACCAATACTGAAAATTTGATCCATCGAAGAAGGGAGGTCGAGTGGTGCTAAATCCTTCTCTCAAAGCCATTATTAATAGCTCTCGGATGTTAAGCCGCTTACACAGAGCCCCAAGCTCTGATACCACTTGTTGGAACTTGGATGGCTAGAGAGGGGGGTGAATATAGCCAGACACACACTTCTTTCACTTTTAGGTTTTCTCTGTAGTTAGGTTAGTAGCACAGTGGAAGCAAAAACAAAACAGAGTATAACTACAGAAATGAAAAGCAAATCGAAAACGCTAACAAGGATCGTTTACAAGGTTCGGGGATAACTTGCCCCTACTCCTTGGCGTGCCCGTGAGGTGGGCGATCCCTTGATCGTCGGCAGATCAAGCCCCGAAAATCCGGATATCAAATCCTTCTTTTCGGTGGAGAAACCTCACCACACAAATATCTCAATAGAGTATATGGAATGAAAGCACAGAGACACAAAGGAAGCTTACAGATCACTTAGGACAGTAAGAACACAAGCGAGCTCCTCACCGAGCTCCACTCAACCCAGATCTCACGCAAGAACTACCTGCTCTTCGTGTCTTCTTGCTGATGGACTCGCCAAGCTCCTTGTTTCTTCCAATTCCTCAAGTATCAATATGTTGCTCAAGAATCACAGTTGCTTGCTCAAAGAGATGGATCAAAGTTGTGCCAAGAGCACAAGTGTTGAGAAGAGTTCACGTAGAGTTCTATCTCAGCTCCTTCTCCACTCTGCAGTTTAACCTGCTTTGCATCGCCAGGTCATAGACGCTCCTCTGGAGCTCGCCAGCTGCTCACCTGCAACAGGCCAGCTACCACTGACCTCCTCTGAACTCACTGAATCCCCTCCAGTCGAGCCCCAGGTCATCAGCTTCTCTGCCGTTGCAATTCGCGCCAGAGGACGTTGTATCCTACGGAAGCAAATAGCCAAACCTGCTGTTGATAAAGCCTCAGTTTGACACACCCTGAGTAAACCTGATTTACCTGCACACTTAGCAGCTCAGCAGATCAATAGAGAATCAACAATCAGAAGTTAGGAGCAGAGATCAGTAGCGAATCAGCACGCAATCAGACGTCTGACATCGCTTTTGAATTAAAGCTATCAGCTACTGATCGGTCACCGGATCGATCAGAGTGACTCCTGATTGGTCACCAGACCGATCAGGATGGGTCCAGACCGATCAGGCTCCAACCTGATCGGTCCCCAGTGGGAAATCAGAAATCGCGACTTCTCCGGGACCGATCACCAGACTGATCGAAGTCGTTCCAGCTTCGCAGCCCAACCCTCCTGATCGATCACCAGATCGATCAGGGTGTGGCTTGATCGGTCTGCAGTCCGATCATGCTACCTCCTGACCGATCAGGCTCCAGCCTGATCGGTTATAGTGAGGACCTTGCGACAAATGATCGTTCACCAGAACGATCTGAATAGTATCCCTGATCGGTCACCAGACCGATCAGGAGTCGATCAGTAAGGTTCCCAATCCCACTGTATGCTCCCTGATCGATCACCAGACCGATCAGGAGTTGATCAGTAAGGTTCCCAATCTCACAGTATGCTCCTTGATCGGTCACCAGACTGATTAGACATAGCTGGATCGGTCACTAGACCGATCCACGAGGGAACTTCGTGCTAACTTCCCTGATCGGTCACCAGACCGATCCAGGCAAGGTCAAATCTCCTCTAAGTCACGAGAACAAGATTCCAGCCCTTCTCTGACTCGTTCTTAGTCCCCCTGACCAAGACTCCGTGCCCAGTCTCACTCACAGGGACTTCAACCTAGCCCTCCAAGCTAGGACCTGGCCCTCCAAGCCAGGATTTCATCCAACCTAGCCCTCCAAGCTAGGACCTGGCCCTCCAAGCCAGGATTTCATCCAACCTAGCCCTCCAAGCTAGGACCTGGCCCTCCAAGCCAGGGTTTCATCTACCTAGCCCTCCAAGCTAGGACCTGGCCCTCCAAGCCAGGATTTCATCCACCTAGCCCTCCAAGCTAGGACCTGGCCCTCCAAGCCAGGATTTCATCCAACCTAGCCCTCCAGGCTAGGATCTGATCCTCCAAGTCAGGATTTCATCCACCTAGCTTCTCAAGTTAGGACCTGGCCCTCCAAGCCAGGATTTCAATCA
Organism: Boesenbergia rotunda; assembly: GCA_024364735.1. NCBI lineage: Eukaryota > Viridiplantae > Streptophyta > Magnoliopsida > Zingiberales > Zingiberaceae > Boesenbergia > Boesenbergia rotunda. Next base: position 8,797 of record JAGFNQ010009808.1, on the reverse strand, counting down.
CCTAGCTTCCCAAGCTAGGATTTCATCCAACTCCGTGCCCAGTCCCTGACCAGGACTTAATCTCAATCATCTCATTAATCTAAACTAAAATCGGTGTTAATACCAAAACAACAATCAGGGTCAGACTGCATCAACAATCTCCTCCTTTTTGTTGTTTGACAACCCAATTTTAAGTTTAGGAATTTGAATCCAATAGTCTCAAATTTTACTATCGTAGGAGAATTAGGATCCTCCCCCTACAACAGTTAAACTCGTAGTAGTCCTAAACTTAACCAACCACACTCTCCCCCTTTGTCAAACACTGAAAAGGGTGTAGACAGGTTGTTAAGTTTAAACATACTCCCCCTCACCCCTAGGGGTTCTCCTAAAACAACGAAGATATGATTGAATTTTGAAAGTATATGAAACCATGTGATAAATATAAAACAGGACATAGCAATCACATGCAGCATATGAATCAAGGAATAGAGTAAAAACCATAACTAGGAATAAACATGGAGTAGCCAAACATACATGGAAGTCAGACATAAAGTCAGATGCATCACACAGCATCAGAATATAGTCAAGTACATCACCCATCAAGTCATAACAATCAAATCACAAGTCAAGGAAGCAAGATCACAGTCAGAGAGGAGCCACCGTCAATCCTCGGCAGGATCGTCGTCAGATGAATCATCAATAGAGATGAAACTCCTTGGTGCAGTGCTGCTGGAGGGCGCAGCTCCAGGAAACGTATGTTGGTGCCACTCATCGTACCATGTCTGCTGCTGGGAGCGAATCCCCTAGACGTCGGACTCTAGCGCGTGTAGTCCGCGATCGAAGGACCGAAACGCAGAGCGGACCTCCTGTCGCCAGAGCTCTGAGATATGAAACTCGCACTGCATGGTCTGCTCTAGCTCCGCAACCTGCCAACGGAGATCGGGATCCGGCTCGTACTCATAGTGGTCCTCTGCAGCAGCGGGCTGCTCCTGATGAAAGGCCGGAGCAGCGGGTATCTGAAAATGGGCGGCCCTAGGTAACTCCCCCACACTTCTCCTATCCTTCCACCTCATCCCCTGATGTCCGACAATAATGCCAGACTGGGCCAATGTGCGTCGGTCAAGTCGGCAGTCCTACCGAACCATCGGTACGATCCTGCCCTGTGATACGTCGATGCCGACCGAATGAAGCCAGGCAGTAATGATATGTCCAAATGGCATATAAACCGTCTGACAGTCGATCTGCTGTAGGTGATGATGGAGAAATAGATGGTAGTCACTATGTCAAAGTCTAACTACTGATGCATCTCGTAGAGCATCAAGCAGTGGAATGAGCGAATTTCGGCTAAGGGCTTCGAAATAATAGGTATCAGACAGTTAGTGATAATTTTAAACAAGACATAATCAGCGAGGGAAAGGCGAAGAGCAGCAAATGAGGGGAAATCACCGGCGGGCTCACCGGGACCCCCTGTGTAACGACCCGGAAAATTTTCTCAATATTTTTTTTAAAATATTGATCATGTCTAGATAGATTTTCAAGGAACATAGAGATACTAGTATGAACCATAGCATAATTATCCATGATTTCCCCATATAAATTAAGAAGCTAAGTAATAATGGGTCTTACATGGGTCTTTCTAATGTCATGGCCATTAAGGGACCTTAGGTAAAAATTTTATCATGAATGTAAATGAGTCTCAATTAGAAATATTAACATAAATCTTAGTAGGCTCTTATATGGGCCTTAGCAAAAATAATTATAAAAGTAATAAAAATAAAGTGCATGCACCAAGGATTGAACCTTGGACGTAATGTATCACCATGCATATACTAACCAATTCACCTAGCAAGAGAGTGCTAGTAGAGAATGAAGAGGATTTTGGTTAAGGCTTAGGGAAGTGAAGAGTCATCAAGAGAAGAGGCACCATGCCCCTTCACTTGCCCCCTTTCATGTAGTATAAAAGAGAGGGGAAGGGAAGAGACAACTTAACACTTAAGTCATTGTCCTCTTCTTCCACCAAAACTCTTTCTCTCCCTCTTCTTCCTTCTCCTAGCCGAAACCCACCAAGGCTCCTCTCCCTTGGAAAAGCTTCACAAGGGGACTTTCTCTTGAAGATTCAAGGCTTCCTACAAGGCTACAAGGGGTAGGGGTGATCAAGGGACAACAAGGTCTTCATCCTCTTCTCTATTTAGGGTCTATAACCAAAACACCAAGGGTAAGACTCCCTCACCTGTGGTATAATGGTTCTTCTTTGATGTTTATCATGATATGAAGTTTTGTTGGGTTCCATGTTGGGAAAACCATGAACTTGACACCTATAACTTTCGGCCAAGGTAGGGTTTTGATTTAGGATGATGTTAAAACCCCATATATGTTTCCTAATGCTTCCTTAAGATGAATAAAGAGGGTATGGTGAGTGGTGGAATTTTTGAAGCACCAAAAGCCCTTGGGAACTTTCGGCCACCACTATGGGTTCATGGTTAAGACTAGATTTAACCCTCCAAGTATGTCTCTTATGTTTCCTCAATATACAAGGGATGTTAATGGTGAATGGTATAAATTTTATATGCCTTGTGCCCCTTGCAAGTTTCGGCCAAGATGTAATGTAGGGCCAAGAGTTAGGGTTAACTCCAATTGTGGATTCTAATGGCTCCCTAGGGTATTGTATGTATTGTATTGGATGTTAATTGTGAAGTATGTGAATTTTTCATGGACACATCACCCTTTAGGGTTTCGGCCAAGAGCTACTCTAGGGCTAAGGGATTAGGGTTAGCTTCAACTATGGGATCAAATGTTTTCCTATGGCATTGTATGTTTGTATGGGATGTTAATTGTGACCTATATGAATTTTCCATGGACTTATGGTTCTTTAGGGTTTCGGCCAAGACCATGATCTAGGGTTTGGATTGGGTTAAGGTCTCAAGGATACTTGTTTATAGGTTACTATGATGTAAGTATATGGTTAAGCATGATGTAAGGATTTTTATGTTACCGAAACCCTAGCTTTATGTGTTATGTATCATGACTTTGTATGTTTAGGTTATGTGTTATGTTTTACTCATGAATATTTTAGACCATATACCATGAACATATGTAATTGATGTAGGGGTAGGTTAAATAGAATAATGCATGTAGGATGTTAAATGCCTATAATAGAAATATGTGTATGAAGGTCTATGCATGTTCTATAATGAATGCCATGAACCTAAGTATTGTAGAATGCCATGAACCTAAGGGGTAGGTATCATGTTCATATGTATCTTACTCATGCATGCTCTATGATGGATACTATGATTATGCATGCTAGATGAAATGTACCATGTATGAAATGCATGTTTATCTTATGAACCATGATCATGCAAGCTTTATGGACTAGGATGATGCTCATATCTTAGGATATAATTATGTATGTATGTCATGTTTTATGAATGAAAATGATGAATGAAGTTAAAGTTCATGCCTTCGAGGCATAATGATGATATGGAATGAAAATGATGAATGAAGATAAGGCTCATGCCTTCAAGGCATAATAATAATGTTAAGCATTAAGAATGAATGATTATGCCATGTATGTTTTATGAATGAAGAAGCATGTGAAATTATTTTATTTTATGAATGAGCTTGTACCGGATCTAAGTAAGGTCCACGGTTCTGGACTACCGATGAAGCTGTCCACGGTTCGGGACTACCGATGAAGCTGTCCTTACCCTAATAGGTCGAGATTAGCTACCTCGTATTTACTTAGGGATGCGCGCACATGATGTATGTATGTAGTACAAGCCAGGGCCCCATGATGTTATGATTATGTTTAAGTATTTATAAGTATAATTTTCAAATAAGCATCTTTATGTATATGCATTTGACTCATGCATCCATTCATGTTATGCATTTATGCTAAGAATATGCTCATTATATGCTTATGATTTATACTAAGAATATGCTCATGATATGCTTATGATTTATGCTAAGAATATGCTTATGATATGCTTATGATTTATGCTAAGAATATGCTTATTAATTGTGTTAAGAAGATGCTTATGTTTATGTTAAGAACCATGTCATGTTAAATGTTTTTTTTATGCTTATGTTCTATGTTAAGAACCATGTCCTGTTAAATGTTCATATGATAATGTTTTATGTGACGTATGGATTTTAGTGAGTAGGAAAGGGTCTTACTAAGCCTGTGTACTTATAGTCTTATTTTCTTATACCGCAGATCAAGCAAGAGGGTACTAAGAGAAGCAGCAGGAGGGGCAAGAGGGTGTGTGTGGCAGTGACATGGCAAAGGATTCTTCTATTTATACTGATTGCATGTCATGTGTTTTGAAACGCCTCATTAGGTTCTATGCTATACCTATGATAGTTATGCCTAAAGAATAACTTACTCTTATGATGCTTATGGATAAGTTACTTGCTACTTATGATGCTTATGGATAAGTTACTTGCTACTTATGATGCTTATGGATAAGTTATGGAATGTTTAGATCATGATGCTACGTATGCGGTTAATATGCTAAGTTACAATGTCACCATGTTCATGAATGATAGTTAAGGTAAACATACATGATTCAAGTATTAGTTGCATGGTTAAACGCATGTGTAATAAGTTTAGAGAAAAAAAATTATTCCGTTGCATTAAGATGTTCCTATGCTTAGCGTAACGCCGCCTCTCGCCACACCGTAAGGTGTGGGAAAAAAAAAGGCGGGCATTACACCCTGGCCTGGGATGGCCGAAAAAGTACTAGTAGATAGAGTCAGGAGTGACTCCATCGAAGGGAACCGGCAGAGGATTCGGAAGAAAAGGGTAGAGAGGAAAATCATTATCTGACTGTCGACAAGCAAGAAAAGCAGTGAAAGCAAACAAATCAAAATTGAGGTTGATACTGGCGACTCGGGTCCTATACCCCGAACCCGCTCCACTGACCATGTTGTTATAAAATTCGGAGACTAAATCAAAGTTTATCGACCGCTCGAGAAAGAGAATGGATTGAAGTTCGTAATGCTCAATGATATGTCGTACCGACGGGCAATGTTCATAAATGAATGATCTGTCCACAGTTCGACAGGGCATGAATTTAAAAATGTGATTGTGAAAGAACAATTCGAAGTGACCATTGGGAAACCGTGGATCACATGGAGGTGGAGGCCTATGGGAGGATGCAGAAGACGAAAGGCCTTTGCCCTTCGAGGTTTCCTCAGCGGGCTCTTTTCCCTTGGACGACTTTCTAAAGATTTAAAAAATTGATCATGACAGTTGAATGAATCATAACAGAAAATGATCAAATGAAATTAGGTTTAATCAATCGAACATGGTTTGATCCATAATCAGTGAGGTTTTAGGGTCAATACAAGGGAGGTCACGGTAATGGCACACACATCACAAGAGAAAAATTATAATTAGCAGAAGCTCATAATTCATGAATTAATCTGTAAGGTAAACCAACAAAAATGCTTACTTAGGTGCCATGTTGGTGATCGATTTGTTTGAGAACTTGCGCACGAGAGGATCTGAACGTAGCAGGAGAAATCTCGGGAGCAAAAGGAGAACTCCAACAGCATTGGCAGATGGAGAAAAGCCGCAACTTCACAGGGAACGAGAGAAGGTTTTATACAGGGAGAAACCTTGCGTAGACAGAGAGCTCGCTGGTTGCAGGATGCGAGGACTCACAAAAAGCAGAGCTCACGCCCAGGAAGAAGAAGCTTGCACACACACTCGCAGGGAACAAAGATCTCCTCGCTGAAATCTCAGGAACTCACGCAGGAAGAAGGGAAGGGTTTCGGTGCTAGGGCTTGGGAAGTAAGGCAAAGAGAGAGTTAATAGGTTGGTGGACCGATCCACCAACCGAAATTTAATGCGATTGAACGGATCATCGTTCGATCCAGGAGCACCCAGACCGATCAGGCTCCAGCCTGATCGGTCTGGCTTGGTCCTAATCGGTCGGGTGACCGATCAGGCAAGCCCCTGATCGGTCTGTCGATCGATCAGGGAGCGAACAGAGAGTTTGGGAGGTATTCTGTGAGCCTCCTGATCGGTCCGTGGATCGATCACCACAGGGAGCCAGATCGATCTGTGGACCGATCCAGGCCAACACAGTGAGATTTCGATGATTAATCAAGAAATTGCTTGATCAGTCCTTTGGACCGATCAGACCTGCTCCTGATTAGTCCGGTGACCGATCAGGCCACCTCCTGATCGGTCCGGTGATCGATCAGGCCACCTCCTGATCGGTCTGGTGACCGATCAGGTATCAGGAATTTTTTGATACGATTCTGAAACTTCAGTTTCAGACTTCCAAATGAATTTCGATACAATTCGGTGGAAGATTATCGATCTTGAAGGTGTTCCCATGACTATAATTGATCCCTGAACAAGGATCAAAGATCCTTATAGGTTTAGCAAATCAATTTGCTCCAACCAAGTGGAGTCAAATGCAAACACAAACATCCATTCAATTTCAAACAAGTTTGTATCAAAATAAAGTCTCCAATCAAGTTTCCTTGATTGGAATGTCCAAGTATGATCATGGAGCCAAGTACACATATGTTATGCATTGGTTTTCCCCATACTTAGTCAACTTAGTGATTAGGTTGATCCTAATTTCTCAAGGGATGCATTGACATATTGAGTAATTAGGTTGATCCTAGCATCTCACCCCATATCTAGCAAATAAAAACGTTTTGTTGAACCTTATAGTTTGTGTGAGATGTCCCCAAGTTGCCCAATAATTGTTCCCAATAATTTGAAATAATCATGAAGGGTTTTGAATGATTTTCAATCCTATGAAGCACAACACATTCTCAATTCCCTTCGTAAGAAACTAAATTTATTCTCGGGGAGTGGTTTAGTGAAAATGTCCGCTAGATTTGATTTAGACTCTACATGTGAGAGTACAATGTCTCCTCTAGCAACATGATCTCTAATGAAGTGGTGACGCACTTCAATATGCTTGGTTCTAGAGTGATGGACTGGATTCTTTGTTAGTTTTATGGTGCTTATGTTGTCACACAACACTTGCACACCCTTATAGCTTAATCCATAGTCCTCTAGTGTATGAATCATCCACAACAATTGTGATACACTCTCTCCCATGGCGACATATTCTGCCTCGGTCGTGGAGAGAGCAACACAATGTTGCTTCCGACTTGACCAACTAACTAGTGATGATCCTAAGAATTGGCAACCCCCACTCATGCTCTTCCGATCCAACTTGCACTCAGCATAGTCGGAGTCGGTGTAGCCAATTAGGTCAAATGACTCGGTACGGGGGTACCAAAGACCAACTGCAATTGTGCCCTTAAGGTATCTCAAAATTCTCTTAACAACAATTACATGAGATTCCTTGGCACAAACTTGATACCTAGCGCACATACCCACAGCAAAAAGTATATCAGGTCGACTGGCTGTGAGGTATAGCAAACTTCCTATCATGCTCCGGTATTGAGTTAGGTCAACAGGTTTACCACTCTCATCATTGTCTAACCGTGTGTTTGTAGCCATGAGAGTGGTTACCTCTTTCGAATCACTCATGTTAAATTTTCGGAGCATCTCTTGTGTGTACTTTGATTGGTGCACATGGATTCCGTCACGAGTTTGCTTGATTTCAAGTCCAAGGAAGAAAGTCAACTCTCCCACTAGAAAGTTCAGAAAATTCAGAAATTGCTGATTGGTGCTCATCAGTCGGTGCTACAGGGTTATTTTATTTGGAGTTGTTTCAGAGTTGATTCTCCGTAGTTTGTCTATTTCTGCATTTTATTTTCTTATCTGGTATGGCTTTGACTAATTTGTAGTAGTGTCTTATTGGTCGGGTTTGCTCGTTGTGGAGTTTCTCTTAAGTTATGGTTTCTTCTATGTTTATGGTGGCTGAGACACCCGTTATCTTTTATGTTAATATAAACTGCGTGGTGATGTTTTATTTTCTGTTATGATAGCTGAGCCATCTTTTATGATTGGAGTGTATGTATATTTGCCCCAACTTGTCTGCCGTACAGGGGAGATGCTGCCCGATTTTCGAGTAAGCATGTGCCTCTGGGGGCGTGACAATTTTTGGTATCAGAGCTAGGTTTGCGAGTACATTTGGGATCTGTGGATTTTTATGATGTTGTTTTTGGTGCGTCAGTTTGTTGAGTTTTTGCGATGTTTTGGTGTCTGTGGGTTTACGGAGTTGTGTTACGAGGTCTATCTGTATTTTACGGATTTGGTTGTATTTTTATGAAGTCATTCTCTCGACATGGTAGTATTTTTGGGACTTGGCAGTGACGAGACTTCTCCCGGCGACAAGTAAGTAAATATGGTATATCTTTGATGATTATCCTATCTGTTGTATATAATACCTTGTTTAGGGTTGTATAAACAGATGCTAGATTAGTTGGATAACATACTGTTATTTATATTCTTGGGACTAAATTAGCTTGATGACTTGTAGTCAGCAGTATTCGTAATCATAGTCAGGATCAACCATGAAAACGACTAGACAAGTTGCAGACTTGACTCAGTTGCAGAGAGTATTGATTTACCTTGTAGCATCGACTGATGAGTAGGAACCAGAGTCAATTTTGTCCACTACCTACTGTCTATTTGAGATTTGTTTATTGTATCTATTATAATCAGTATCGGATTGATTTACTATAGTACATGACTTGCGTTGATGTAGAAGATGTAGAATTAGCTATATACTATCCTAGTTGATAGGAGATTGATATGGTATGTTTAGGATTTCTTCGTCATTGCTGTGAAGAACCATAATTTGGTATGATTAAGCTAGAGTTGACATTTTATTCGATGGGATTTCTAACCGGAAGAAATCTTTGATACTCATTA